>VCRD01006704.1:4800-25331 GCA_006783055.1 Trinorchestia longiramus
TCCCTGTGAAACGCGATCCTCCTCCAGCCAACGGCCGAAAGTCATAAAACGATCGAGAATTCCTTCGAAGACACATCCTGCCTACACCAAGAGGAGGCGATCGCAGAAACCATCCCTGCACCACCGCTCCCGCTCAGCCTCAGTCAGGCTGGCTTCAATTAGCCTCTGTCGGCCTCGGATCAGACTCTACAACAAACTCCACCGGACTTCGAGCGAACGTTTGGGAAGTAAACTAATTGTACACATTTTCTTGCCGTGCTGTGTTCGTGTCTACTTCCTGAACATTTTTTTCCCTGCTGCTCTATTTACCCTTCTTTATATTGAGTTTTATTTTTTTTCCTCTCCCCATCATTCTTTATTGAGGCTAGTTCGCCTATTACTCATATTTAATTTAATGTCGCTTCACGAAATTCATAACCCCACTTTAGGGGTACGCGTTATTTTCTGTAGTAAATATTTTCGTGGGTGATGTTCTTCGAGGGGAAGTGATACGATCGGCTTCGTAGCTTGGAGATTTATTCAGGAACACGATCGCAATTAAAACAGCAATTGGGGCTAAGATCGAAGACTAAAACCGAGAACTTGAAATCAGTAAAACCGAAGCGGGAATTGATACCGGATTGTGACCGAAACTGAAACCTGAAACTGAAACCGAAACCCGTCAGAGAGACTGAAAGCGCGAATAAGATTACTGTACACTGGGGAACGACGGAGAAGGAACTGACGGCACTTAGCCTACAGGCTCGTGGTTGACTATGGTGTTCTCTAAACGAGAGTTACAATTTGGAGTTGGAACTACGATTGAATTTTTAACTTTAAAATACTAGTTTCAAGTGACGTGAAATACGTATGAAAATTAACTTTAAAATATTACTAAATTTAATATTATTTAATACCAAAATATTCACGATATTTTAGCGGCCCTACAGTATAAAACCATTTTCTAGGCGCGTTCTCTGGTTCCGTCCGCATTTGTGTGCCTGCCGTTGCCATGTAAACATTGGTGTCTGTACTATAACAAAACTGTGTTCACTGAAATAAACCTGGTTAGCGTAATCACGCTCCTGTGATTTTTCTAACCTTCTAACAAAGGTTATGGGCCCAGAACACGCTCCAAAGATAAATCTTCAGTGAACACAGTAAGTCTCGAAGCAAACTGTGGTGACTACAAGGAAGCGTAGAAGTTTGTTGACTTAACACAGTGCAGCAAGTGTGAAGAACATGGAAGACTCTAACAGTGGTAAAAGTTGCATGAAACCACTCAACGAGAGAAATTATCCAACATGGAAGATACATATGAGGATGTGTCTGTTGAAGGATAAACTGTGGGATATAGTTCAAGGCACTGAAACTATATCCTCAACGGCAGATGAGGCTGTAGCATGAACGGTATCAATCAATGTACCATTCATATCTCTGAAATAGCACGTTAAAATATAAGTTAGCATTTATCTCATTAAATATAAGTTAGCATTTATCTCATTAATCTCACTAGAGATTGTCGTAATAATTATTACAATGATTTTAAAACTAAAACCAGACTCTGTTGACTAGAAAAACCAGACTCTGTTGACTAGAAAGACCAGACTCTGTTGACTAGTTGATGCAAAATTAGGATGTAGCTATAGCATTTATCCCTAATTTTGTCACCTTAAGAATTATTATGTGTTTCTTTTATATGTGGAAAAACTCTGTACTAATATTTTTACAGACCTAAAAGCTACTTCTTTGAAGGTCTAAATGTTAGAAGGTTAGAAAAATCACAGGAGCGTGATTACGCTAACCAGGTTTATTTCAGTGAACACAGTTTGGTTATAGTACAGACACCAATGTCTACATGGCAACGGCAGACACAAGAATGGGAGCGGAACCAGAGAACGCGCTGAGAAAGTGGTTCTCTACCATTAGCTGACTCCAAACGCATTCTGTTACAAGAGCGTACAAGAGCGAACTGTGTTACATCACAGCGTTTCACATTAACCTTAAACATACTAAAGTCGAACACATTCAAGGTGGAACATTTAAACATTCAACACTCCTTCTCACATTGAATGTGCTTCTCAAAGAAAACTACACCTAGCTTACTTCTCAGCCTAGAGAACTTCTCGTCACTTAGACCCTTAGTAAATATATCGGCAAGCATATCATTCGAAGGACAATGCACAAGATCAATTTCCTTAGTACAAAAGGCTACCTACAGCACTTTGGTATAAGTATTTGTCACATTCCTCAACTTCATCTGAAGTTGTGACAAGGTCTGCATTAACATCTACAGGAGTAGCAACAGAATTTGCTTTATCCATGCCAAACCTAGACAACAGGGCCTTAGTTTAAGCAGAGTGCTCTAGGAACACTTCATTTTTAGTCTGCATCACACCTACACCCATCCTCCAAATCTATCAGGAGCAGCTCTGTTCCTAGTTGAACGACGGAGCTCCAGCTCTCCTTCTGAATCCTCATGTTTTTTTTTCTTGAGGGAAGGACCAAGGAACACACTCAATTTCTTTAGAAGGCTTCTTCTCAAATGACATAAACTGAGATTGGTTAAATACCACATCTCTACTCAGCAAGACCTTTTTGGCATTAAAATCATACAGCTTGTATCCTTTAGTTCCACTCTAGAAAAAGGAAGTCTATGGCTCTTGCCATCACAACAATTTTTATAAAAAAAACATTCTCCTTTCCTAGAGAACAATCAAAACCTCTAACAAGATCAAGAGACTTCAATTTCTTAATATTATCAAATCCTAGATGACAAAATCTCTTGTGCCACAACAGGTCATCCGAGGAGACACTCGAGCATTTTGCAGCTACACATGATAGGAACAATCTAGTCTATAAAGTCTTCCTACCTTATGACCAGCAACTATCAACTCATTATTTTCATCTACAATCTCACATGTGCTTCTATTGATATGGGTTTTCTTACCACATTCTGCATTCTGAGCATCAGACATCAAATTGTAAGCTAGCTCTGGCACAAACAACACATTTTTTACAACACAATTCTTTTCCTGCAAATTAGGCAGTGTTATTTTAAGACGCACATCTCCAACTCCAATACCTTTCAAGGCTCTACCATCCCCAATTTCAACTCTTACAGGAGAAGATAGATCAGAGTAAGATGAAAATTCACTTTGCTTGTTGCACATGTGCTGAGTAGCACCTGAGTCAACTATCCAGGAATCCCAGTCAACATTACCTATAGGAAAAGCACTAGTAAACATAATAGTTTCACCTGTAGATGAGCTTCGTGCATCTACTGCTTTGTTTGCTAGGAATGTTCTATTTTCTTTTTTCAGTCTTTCTTCATCGACTCTACACTGTCTCTTAATGTGGCCTTCTTTACCACACTCAAAACACTTAATGAGCTTTTTGTTCCTTTTGAAACTCACTAGCAATTTTTCACTGGAGTCTGAAGTCCCAGGGCCGCCTCGCTGTCTTCTTTCTTCATTTAGGAGACGCTCAGTTACAACTTCCTACGCTGGTATCTTTTCATGGGCTTCAAGAGCAGTTACCAGAGTAGAAAACCTATCTGGTAGTGATGATAGCAGGATGATCACACCCTCTTCTTCTACTATCGCATCACCAATGATGGCCAGTTCCTCAAAGAGTTCAACAAGCACTTTTAAATAATCTTGCAGGTTTTGACCATTTTCCAACTTCATGTTGAACAGCTTTTTCTTCAGCCTAAATTTGTTTGCCCAAGTCTTAATCTCGGCGAGATTGAAACTTCCTCCAAGCAGCCTCATCTGCCGTTGAGGATATAGTTTCAGTGCCTTGAACTATATCCCACAGTTTATCCTTCACAAGACACATCCTTGTATGTATCTTTCATGTTGGATAATTTCTTCCGTTGAGTGGTTTCATGCAACTTTTACCACTGTTAGAGTCTGCCATGTTCTTCACACTTGCTGCACTGTGTTAAGTTAACAAACTTCTACGTTTCTTTGTAGTTACAACAGTTTGCTTCGAGACTTACTGTGTTCACTGAAGATTTATCTTTGGAGTGTGTTCTGGGCCCATAACCTTTGTTAGAAGGTTAGAAAAATCACAGGAGCGTGATTACGCTAACCAGGTTTATTTCAGTGAACACAGTTTGGTTATAGTACAGTCACCAATGTCTACATGGCAACGGCAGGCACAAGAATGGGACCGGAACCAGAGAACGCGCTGAGAAAGTGGTTCTCTACCATTAGCTGACTCTAAACGCATTCTGTTACAAGAGCGTACAAGAGCGAACTGTGTTACATCACAGCGTTACACATTAACCTTAGACATACTAAAGTCGAACTCATTCAAGGTGGAACATTTAAACATTCAACACTAGACTCAATTATTTTGTGGTCATTACTTAATTCAGATTTATGAATATTGAAAGGCTAAGAATGAACCTTTTTTATCTAATGTTAATTTCCCTGATTCATGTTGCTAAAATTTGTCTCTAAAAAAACCAATGCAAATCCTTCAGACTTATGTCAAGGAAATAATTTAATTATTTCTGCTTCTATCAATAACTTATAAAATCAATTTGATAAACTCCTACCTCACTGTAAGGATGTGAAATCAAGAACTTGACTAAATGGTGAACTGGTTGCTGAACAATCGTTAACCAGTACTGCCTTCTGCACTTTATCCTGGCATATTTTGAGAATTGTCAATGGGACTTATGATCTGGTTATGATCCGTGTATATGTACTCATCACTTCACGTTATGTGCAGCATTTGGGGGACCGTCTACCACACACTCACTCACCAACCTACCACACTACTCGCTGTGAACCCACTTAATATACCCGCTGCACTCGCACACTTATACGCCACATACTGCACCTATTTGTAAAGTTTGGTTGTGCTTGGGGAATTTTAAGCAACCAACTTTAACAAAACCTAATCTATCTGCCCGTGTGACCTTACTCAAGGAGAATAAAAGAACTCATCACAGGAACTCAGCTTGGCATTCAAGAAGTTGGCATGAGAAATAGCTTGGGATATCTTGGGATGATTGAGCCAGTCCAGAGCGTCCAGATGATGGTTAGGCCAGTCCAGCTTCAGGGGTGAAGGCCAGTCCAGAGCTATAGCGACTGTGGCTTGAGATGTTGCACGAGTACAGCGAGTACAGTAGGTGCAGTATGTGGCGTATAAGTGTACGAGTGCAGCGGGTATAGTATAGTGTAGTAGGTAGGTAAGTAAGTGATGAGTGGCTTGTGATAGGCATGTGAGTGAGTGGTTTCACAGCGAGTGGTGTTGAATGTTTAAATGTTCCACCTTGAATGTGTTTGACTTTAGTGTGTTTAAGGTTATTGTGTAACGCTGTGAAGAATACTCTAGTAACAGAATGCGTTTAGAGTCGGCTAGTGGTAGAGAACCATTGTCTCAGCGCGTTCCCTGATTCCGGTCCCATTCTTGTGCCTGCCATTGCCATGTAGACATTGGTGTCTGTACTATAACCAAACTGTGTTCACTGAAATAAACCTGGTTAGCGTAATCACGCTCCTGTGATTTTTCTAACTTTCTAACAAGTGGGTGGTAGACGGTCCCCCGAATTCAGGGAACTATAACCTAACGTCACATGTTGATGTTCACGAGTCGCGTTGCTGGGAGAGCTATGTCTCGATAATGAGCGTGAGAGTGTTGCCAGAAAAAAGTTTCGATTGGAAATACTCTCGGGCTAACGCTACTTAATATAAATATTATTACAATAACGTGCACTAAATGTGCATGGTTGTAATTGTAAAGAGTTGGTAAAAATCACTCAAAGTTTAGTCTTATTTTTATTACTAAAAATGAGGAATATTTTAATACTTGTAATTTTATACATTTAAAGGGGTAGCAGGTCATGCTACATACTGTACTCGCTGTACTCGTGCAAGTTTCAAGCCACAGTCGCTATAGCTCTGGACTGGCCATTCATCCGTGAAGCTGGACTGGCCTTACCATCATCTGGACGCTCTGGACTGGCTCAATCATCCCAAGAAGATCCTCAAGCTATTTCTCGTACAACCAAGCTGAGTTCCTGTGATGAGGTCTTTTATTCTCCTTGAGTAAGGTCACACGGGCAGATAGATTAGGTTTTGTTAAAGTTGGTTGCTTAAAATTCCCCAAGCACAACCAAACTTTACAGTTTATCGGCCAATACAATCCGTTCAAAAAATACGCTTAAATTGCATTTCCGTACAGCATCAAGACAGCGGTTCTAGTTGCGGAACCTATGCTCTGGTTTATGCTACATCTGTTGCAGAAGATGACCCTTGGGTCTTAAGATTTGATACATATCAGATTTGGCAGCATATCGTTAAGTGCCTCGAAGCGCATAAAGTGGGCCGATTCCCGGTGATCCCTGAAAAAGATGACCCACGGATTGGTGGGACGCGTAGAGGGGTTAAGAAAAGCAGAGTGCGTTCAACATACATCATCCCCTGAGAAAAAAAGAGAAGAGTTAGCAGTGGTGGTGAAATTGGAAGAAATGGTCACTTCACTTCTGCGAAAAGAAATGGGCAAGCAAAATCTCTCCCAGGAATCCATGCATACAGTCAATGCTAGACATGGAGGGGAAATGATGTTACCTTCTGGGTTAAGGCGGGAATTCTGCCAAGCAGTCGGTGAACTTTCATTTAATATGAGTTGAAATTGCCTGCGTTATAGCACCTACTCGAGGAGAACTGAAAGACCAATTGAGTTTTAGTACTCAGCTTTATTTTCTGCATAAAGGGAATGGCCACAAGAAAATGGCCAAATCTTCAGGTTTTCCGTCCACAGTGACGTAGGCCACACGAGTTGTCGCCACCAGGAGTTGGAGTTGCTTCGGCGGTATCTCAGTGATACCAAGGGGGTAGCAAGTATGCGCGTAGTGAGTAGGCAAGCAGTGAGGGCAGGGCTGTAAAATGCCTGCGTAGATTTGTAGGGGTGAGCAAACTCCATGAAGTTTAGTAAAAACAGAGAACTTCGTCAGCACCACTCATTTGCAATTACTAAACCATACGAGGTCTGCCAATGTAGCACTCAGATTGCAGACTTCAGCCTGGTGCCCAGTCATTCTGGTCAAGGGTCCATTCATTTCCACCAATGAGAGGGGATTTTCTACTTTTAGTTTGACATTTACCACTCAACAGAATTCTTCTGATAGAATATTTAACCTTTGAATAAACTCAATTAATAGATAGAAGTGGCAATGCTTATTATACAGGGGCAATGCATTGTATTCACATGACACACATTAATAGAATCAAAAAGAGCAGAACACTGCTTTCAACAAGTGTATCTCAAAACATGCACTGTGGTATATGGTTTAGTCTTTTTATAAACTTAGAATCATAGGCATGATCTAATATAGTTCCTAACAAGGGATCAAATATGTAAATAAAGGGAATAGCAAAGACAAGCTACAAAAAAAATATAAATATGTAAAGGTCTGTGCTAACAATTGACCTGATTCAAGATTCTAAATTAATATGAGAGATGAGTGACAGGTAATTACCATAATCGGTAGAGCTAAAAATCACTTTACTTCTTCAGTGAGAATCACCCAGGATGATGCAAAAATATTGAAGTGTTCCAATATATTCCGCCAATAGAAACGGACGCTGGTAATATTTTTAGATGCAACTGGCAAAAATCATGCATCAAACACAGCTTATATCAGAGAACTCTTATGAGATGGGAATTCTTATGAGTTGTAAAAAAATATTAATCCCATTGCAAAACATTGCAAATGAACATTCTACTTTTAACATCCAAACTATCGAAGGAGTCACAAATGCAAAGCAGTCGCAGAATATTAAGTGACTGAACTCCAATGCCATATTTAGAATTCTGGAAATCTAATACTATTCTTATTTCAGGGAACATGACATATATTCAAATGATTGAAACGTGAGTTATATTATAATTAATCTGAATGTCCTTCACAAGGAATTTTACAGCAAATTCAAGGGAGAGTAAGTCATTTCTTCGGAAGTTTTATGAAACTCACTTCTCAAAACTCTCACAGTAAAGAAAGGAACAATTAATGGTAGGAAGATATAGGATTGAATCTTTTAAAGCCTGTAAAATAATTGTGGTCCAACTATGCAATAGAGAGAAGACTCTCTTGCTTAAGTGTTGAAATTCTATAAGAAGTCTGTCGTGACAGGGAGAAACTGCCACTTGCTTCTTAAGACAAAAATTATTCCTGAGAATGACACAAACAGGTTCTGTTCTAAGTTAACTCTAACCTTGTGAAACATGAAATGAGATCCAAATAAAACATGAAATGGGCACAGCTTAAAATATAGTTTTAAAGAACTTAATGAGGTAAAAACTTACATTGTTCTACATGTGCTATTTAAACACACCACCACGGATTTTGAGACGAATGAATAATGCTCTAAAAGTCGCTCTATATATAGTCTAATGAAGCGGAAGGAAATGTTGCTGACAGAACCATCTAAAAACAAAAACGTATTTCTGTTTGTGAATATAAAAAATAAAAACCTGTGCAAATGTTCCTTTAGAGTTACCTATTACTTGTAAAAAATCAATAATAAGTTTGGTACCGTTGTGCTCTTATATGAGTGGGTGTCTTAATTTACTCTTTTACTGTATCTCACGGGTTAAATTATTTTAGAATTTTTAAGTCTAGGACCTAATGAAGATTTTACTTCTTATACTTAATTTTTATTAATTAGAATACTCTATGTACGTATTTTTCGGGCGATGTAATATCGCTACAATGAAGTGAGTCAAGAAACGGTGTCCTTCCAAGCGCGGGTGGTTGAGCAAGGGAGATTAATTCATAGCCATGCAGTGAAAGGAGGTTGTTAGCTTTAATTTGAGACCAAAATTAAGGTTCTACGATACATAGGACAAAAATAATGAACAAAACTGTTCGTTTTAAGATTTTTCCTGGATTTCTCAAGATTTTAAGTTCGGGTCGAGTTCGGTGTCGAGATTTTCCGTCCTGTAATTATTGGCTTACAACAGTGTTCTAAAAACCCAGATCCTGGTGGAAAAACCACGTGTGGCAATTTAGATTCAAACGTTGAACCTGGTTCTAGCGTTATATCCAAGGTGTATAGACCCTCAAATATTTGCAAAACCAGCTAAAAACCGCTAGATATTTGTTACGTTCCGTTAAAATACCTGCTATCTCATAATGGAAATTTGTTATAAGAAACGAAGAGAATATTTTATATGTTGTATGAGTACATTATAGGCTTGGCATATAAAATAATTTATGGGATTTTAAACCCATAATTTTCATTCATCAAGCTTAGGTTCTATATCAATGCTGTAACTTGGAGTTTTGCCTGGTGTAGAACTTGCTTATGTTGTTGAAGTTGCAATTTTTGAAGAACATTTTTTGGTATCTGGTAGAAAAAATTCAGTTCAAAATAAGCCACATCTTACAGTCAAAGAGCTGTCAACTTGTTTGTATCCCTTTAGTCGTGTACTTTTGATGTAATATTTTTCATAGAGCTGAACATATGCTCATCCTCAGCATTTGAATGAGATAATATAAAAGTTGGAAGACCAAATAGAGAAATTCTTCAAAACGGTTAGCGCCAGTTGCATCCTTATACTCTGACACTCCAAAATAAATCGTTATCTGAATAATTTGTTCAGTTAGTCAAATAAATTTTAATGTATTGTATTTTGTAGTGCAGATATAAGCTTTTTCACTAATCTCATTCATTCCATCAATCAGGCAATTGGCTTTCTATTTGGATGGTGCTGAACTTTTTTACAGACAATAAAATATTCTTGTAGATTTTTTTAATTAGCGAGTAACCTTTTTTTAATTGTTTACACAAACACAAGAGAAGGTTTTTCAATTTTTCCCTCAGACTTTTCTTTTCTTCCTTGCTTATTTTCTTATGATCGCAGTTTATTAAATTTTCTCTCAAATCTGCATCCTAAATACGACTTGAGATGTATGTATTCTTTCATGTAATTAGTATGAAATTTTTTGCCCAATTTTGAATCGAATCTTGCTGTGGAAATTATCAACTTGACGGCAATTGGTTGCAAGAAAAGAACATACGATAAGCATATACAACATAAAAATACCTAAATTGTGCTCAAAAACTTGATTTGAAAAACTGTTTGCTAGTGTACTAACTTTGGCTGCAATGAAAAATAAACTTCAAGAGAATCTCACATAACTCGTATCAGCAAATTGTCAAGTACTGAATTTACTTTATACCTGTGAATAACGTGCAGCGTATAAAATATATTAATTTAAATTGTATCGTTTTTTATAGACAAGTGTAGGTGTATGATATAAATTTATTTCCCATAGCAAATAACACATTCATTACTACTAGAAACAATTCAAATACGCTATATTTACCTACGCTTGACACCATTTGGGTGGCGCCAGATGTACCATATACTGCTAGATCTATTAGAAAACTGCTAATTCGCAATCCCAATGGCTTAAATTTATCAAACTTTTTCTCGATGTGTGAAGCTAAATCATTGTATTATCAAAGTTCAAATTATAAATCAATATATGAAATTGAATAATAAACATGCTTGTACCCGTGCTGTCTAATGATAAAACTAATATTTCTGTAGACATCTTGTATATTACTGGAGACAGAACATGACAGTACGGCGCTAACTTTATTTGTCCAGAATGTTTTCTTCCATGACAAAAATATCGTGATATTTCATGTATGAGCAGTTATTGAAATGTTTTTATAAGCGTGTTGCGATCTAACGTTGAACGTAGGAGCGAGACTAGTGATTGTATCACCTTCAGTACGCAGTAATAATACAATCACGACCAACATTTCGTTGAACGTTGAGTTTTACTTCACTTGTGTAAAACAAATGCCTCCCACACAAACATTTTAACTGAGAACTAGCTAGAGGATTATTTATTAACATCTTTGTTGCGATTGCCTGATTGGTGTAAAACTTCACTTTGTACGCATAGTCACTAGAAGGATCTGAAAAAATTACAGAACCTAACCTAAGTGACCCACCGGTGGGTCGCATCGCAACAAGCGTGTTAAAAGAAGTCTCATCCCTTGCCAATTACAGCCCGAGTCAGCGCCTAACTTTAGTGTAACCAAATAATGAAGAGATGAAAACTGACCTGGAACAATTTTTTCGCATTTCTGATATACCGAGTCAATTTCCCCACCTCCCGCACAGAGCAATTATATTAATCTTCAATAGTATATGCAATGTTAATTTCATACGCCGTGGGTTCAACAAATTTTAGGTTTTGATACCAATTAATAGATAATCGAACACTGTTGAAGTAGGTAGCAATCCTGAATGAAGTTTCTTGAACTGGCTAGCCCCGTTTGACCAACAAATCTAGCCATTTAGCACTTCTCAAAGTGTTCTCAACAAGAAACCAGGCATAACCAACGTTTAAACATTCTCGCCAACGACGAGTTTTAGTTACCTTACTCTACAGAAACAAATCAAAATTTCAACCTGCGAGTTTTACCTTTCGTGTATTAAATACTTTGCATATATTTTTCATACGAGGAAAGTTACAAGATGAAAACAATCGCTTGTAGCTCATACCAACAGTTTGAATAGCGGCAAAATCCTACCAACAAAGTGTTTACATCGGGTTATGCTCTAAACGCTATTATTTCAACCTTTTATCCACACGAAGACAGTTACGAGCTAACAGGTAACCAGCATGAGTTTTTTCTCTCACGTGGTCTCACTCGCAGGTGTATCTTGCCAGCTCCAGAAAACTGAAATTTGTATTATCAAGTTACTCTTATGCAATTCACTAGATGTGCAGAGCAAAAAGACGATGGAGCTGCCGTTGGTGCCAAGTAATCATGCCATCGCTGATGATAAAACTGGACCTACATGGAGCAGCGCTGTGAGGAAAGATGCTCGCGTAATTATACTACTCATATCTGTACGCCAAAATTGAGTTTTCATTAAATTGTACGTCTCGACATAGATCTCGAACCCAACACCCTGAGCAGAAACTGCTTAACCCCGTCGTAAATTGACTATGTACGGAAGCCTAACAAATATTGGCGTAGAAATTTTAATCACTTCAAACGACGAGATTTCTTTAACACGTTGACTCCGATTGCCTGATTGGTGTAAAACTTCACTTTGTACGCATAGTCACTAGAAGGATCTGAAAAAATTACAGAACCGAACCTAACCTAAGTGGTACACATACGTACCACTTCGGAGTCAACGTGTTAAGGAATTGAAGTCAACTGCAAAACTCATGGCGAGATTGAACATGCGACAGAGTCGGCAATTTTTTAAAATTCCTATGAACGCAGTAGAGACAAGTATACGCGTATTTTAACGAAATTGTTTTAAACATTAGCTCAATGTTTGAGGAAATAGTTCGTTTACTGAAAGTAATTAACTGTACTTGTGGGACAGCCGGAGTAAATGTTTTTACTTTGACGGTAGTTTTTCGTTTCTCTTTCGGTGTGCGTTATAACGTATCCACAATAGCATCTCTTCAGGCAATTCACATGAAGGGTAGGAAAAGGCACTGTGAAAAAGTGAAGACATTTAATGAAGACTAAAACAAAAGAGTATAAAAATATGATTGGGGACCAAGATAGGAAGGTATAGTTGTAGAATGACCAAAAATCTTCACAAGTTTTTACCAAAAGGGGTTCGTCACCCAAGGACTTTATTCCACACTGATTGACTGAGTGGGACGATTACCGATAAATTTGAGTCTGCATATGTAAGCCAACCTGAAATTAAAATAGAATACGTAGCATATTGAATAAGATATTTTTTAACATTTCATAGACTTGAGGTTTGAAAAGTGAAGCAATTTCGAAACTTTGTATCAATTTTATATTACTTTAAACACTTAAAACTTGCTCTTGTCCTATAGTTGAGTTCTTTAAACACTGAGGGCCGTACATCCCCCAGTTTTTAATTTAATGAAAAAGCCAGTGATGCATGCACGCAATGGAAATACCTGCACACGCATTTACAGGTTCTAGAAGTGAGAGTTTTAAGAAAGTTCTACGGACACCGCCTTAGGCACGAAATTACTGTAAAAAAGCAGGACTAGGAGTAGACTGAGGAAAATTGCTGCTACCAAGATGCGCCCCACATCATTCACGCTTGTAGACACGCTTGCACACAACGTCGCCCGTCTTGCACTCCTGCACAAAGAATAGTAAAAACATTAAAATAAAAAAGATTCTTAAATTGTTGGAAACCTGTTCTCGTAACACAGTTGTAGTCTTATGCCAGTTTAAAAGCGAGGACTACTCTTGAGCAGTTCTTTATCATGTGTGGTATACCCTGGCACTTGCCTCACAATTAGAAGATTTGCTTCTTATGCTGGCAAGTGGAACACCAAACTGTGCTTACGATAGCGATCGTTTAATGAAATTTCAATGAAGTATGTCGGAATGCCCATGGAACTTTACTCTTGCATTATGACAAAGCGCTTCATTGTGATCAAGCAGTAGCTCTCAATTATAAATGTGTACGTAAGCTAGAGGCCTGTGTCAACATTTCTAAACAGTGCACGTTGTACGAATGTTTTACAGTTACAATTATGAAGGTCAGAGTTCCTTTTTGGCGACAGAATCTCGAGGAAAAACTAGTAAGGAGACATGTTTAGTAACAACTGACAAGGGTGTTCATTTTCAGCCCAATTGAGAATTACGTCTGTATTTGTTTTCCTTTGGTTAACGCCTCAGGAGAACTTTTTCTGTCTGAACGTTCAGCATCTGCTTTTCAGTTAATTATTTTCAGCCCGGAAAACCTGATAAAAGATCAAACCTATAACAGCCTTGTACAGCCTCAGGAGCATTTTTAATGTACAGGTGCACACCATCAGAACTCACCAAATCCATGCCAGTGTCTGTAAAGACTCGCGTGAGGACCGAATCTTTCTCGTTTTTCTCTTTGTCCCCCTCCTGCTTGTGTAGGAGAGTGTTGCCCTCCAGGGTGATGGTAGACTGTTGAGAAATGAAAGGCAAGCCAGTAAAATTTAAGATTCATCAAGAAAAACTAAGGATATCTATTGACCAAAGCTTACGAACAGGAAATTATTCTCTAGCAATTAATGGATTACTCTAGGTTTAACACGTTGCCTCCGATTGCCTGATTGGTGTAAAACTTCACTTTGTACGCATAGTCACAAGGATCTGAAAAAATTACAGAACCTAACCTAAGTGGTACACATACGTACCACTTCGGAGTCAACGTGTTAAACAGTTTTCGTAAATTTACCAACAGCGCAAGTGAATTTCTCGAAGAGGCTCTACTATTTTTCTTGGTCAGCTCCTAACGCTAGTCTGAAAAATTAGCGTGTTGACAAGACAAGTTCTGTTAAGGATACAAAAAATGAAGTTTCTTATACGATATCTATTGCTTGCAATGCCCGCCTCACCATGCCAAGTCTTCACCCTCTCGATCCGGCTTTTGCTCTGTTGGGACATGGGTCCCAACAGGATCGAAAGGGTTGAGGAGGGATCTACGCACAAGTTTCAGTTTGTTGGACTACTGTGTCAAGATGACTGTCCCAAGCGTCAAATGTTCACAAGAAGCTCTACTTACAGGTCATAAGACTAAGAACCCACACCCACCTGGACAACCCTGCCGTCACCCGTGGTTTCGGTGAAAGGTTCGCCAAGCTTGAAGTTAATTTCGGTGGTCTTGAAAGTGGTGATTGTTTTGATGGTGTAGGTGCCGTCCTTCTCTGTAATTTCCAAGCTTGGAGAGGCAGCGTTCGCCATTTTCCTCATCACCAGCCCAACGCCTGAAGAACAGATTTTATTAACCATCTCTTCGAAAACGTAAAGTAAACCTTTAAAAACTTAAGGAATAGGAAAATTAACGATTCGTCAAAATGCTTTTATCAGAGTAGTTAAGAACAAAAAGATTGACAAATTCAGTACTCTCGAAAGACAAATGTTTTGAGGCGTATGGAAACAATGAGAAAATTTCTATAAAGACGCTGTTAGGTCCTTTACAGTACACAGTTCTAAAACTAGACGCTAATATTCGAGTCCACTTTAACCCTAGACGACTGTGCTTCCTGGGAAGCATTAGAACCAATTCCCTTTTAGGCCGAAACTTTTCAAGTCTATCGACTAAAGTTAATAGAATACCGGTAAAATTAGCGATAATTCATGCAATATTTCATCCAGTAAAAAAGTTTCGTCGTTAGAGTTCGTGAAGAATCAGATGTGACGTGAAAAAAAGGCGACTACTTCGCGTCCTGCCAAAGCTACTGATGGGAATAAATTATTCCTGGTACGATCAAAACCAATAGTACATTTATTGTATGCAACCAATTTATTTTAAAAGAAAGGCCCGACAAAACAATGCTCAATTTTAGCTTCCCGCATCGCTCCATGCCCCGGACAAAGTAGGTACGATCATAAGTTTATTCTTAGTAGTTCAACGTTGCCTCCTTAACCTTTTAGGGGCACGATGGGATACTAAGTAACCCACCAATTTAGATACATTTCTCTTTTTACCCTCGTATCTTGTGCTTCAAAGGGTTAAACGAAACTTTGTTTAACTGAGGAAACAGGGAGTCTAGCAGCGGGTTTGTTCAATATTTTCGTACGGTCTCTCGGGAGGGACCCTATTATATTCCATTTAGTCTATTTCTAGTCCATTTAGTTCCCCCATTTAACGGAGAGGCTCATTCTATTCAGTTTCGTCTAAAGTCACAATTGAGACTAGATTGAAGCAGCGATTCCCACGTTTTACCGTATGGTCTACCGTGGGGCAATAGATTTTTAGGGGAACAATTTAAGAGTTCCTTGCAGCGAGTTATTCCTATCAACTTTACGAATACAAATGTACACGAAACTGTCTTTACGCTGTTTTAATTGCGTGCATACATGTATAGACTGTCTCGTTACTATAACCATGATTTCATTTTTAAAATGAAAATGAAGTTACGGATGCGAGAACGCATTAACGAGTCCTAAACGCGCAAGAAAAACGCAAGAGGCACCCGTAATTTAAACGTATTATTTTGCATTTGAAACTTTCCATGACAAAATTTTCCAACATTCCAACAAATTCTAGTTCGGAGCAAGCTTATAGAAGATACCAATATAAAAGTCGCTCAACGGCACGAGTAAGATTTTAAAAATTCAAACTAGAAAATTAAATATGAAGAATCCTAGGTGACTGGGAGCTCTCCAGGAAGTTCTAGGAATACCATTGTCAAATTCAGACTAAAACTCATCAGGTTTTCACAGACGAAACCGCTGTAAGCGCATGACCGCCGTTGCCACCTAGGTCGTTGCTATGTGAGCCAATACAACAGTTCTAAGTGGGACACCGTGACCTCTGAAGTGTTGCTTATTGCGCTTCAGCCACGTCAGACTCTTGGCGAGACTGACAAAGAGTCGCGTGACAAAGAACGTTCACATGCAAATAGTGTACTTAACGTGAAGTATGACAGGCTAGATAGAGTTAGCAGTAAATTGCGCATCTGCTGGTGTAAACTGAAGAATGACAAATTCCATTATATTCATCAATGAATTCAACACGAACGAATTTCTTCAATGCATACATTGTTTGCTTCTGGCATGATCATATTCAACTTGTGCGCAGTTCAAAAAATGCATTATTAACAATTTCACTTGACGCCGATAAGTTTTAGAAGGCTCTCGTTTACCAATTTTAAAGTCAAATTTTTATGTCCAAACCAACCGTCAGAATTAGTAATGACGTAGCTGATTTACATGAAGCTGGTCTGTTTCCGCAGACCATTTTTTCAGCAACACTACAGTTTCCCATATCTAGCGGGAGGGGACGTCTGAACGCCAGTAGAACTTTAATAGTAGCATGAAATAAACCGATTTTATAGTTATCTTGAATCCTATTGCAGGAGGTCTGGAGCACGGATCATCAGCCTAATGCGACGAGAAAGCACAGCAAGAAAATCTTCTACCACTTCTTTCCAAACTAAAACCAGAACCTCCAGCAACAAGTACTGCCGATTCCGTTATCAGGAGCTCAGATTATCACTGATGTTGACTGAAAAGTTCACTGACGATGAGAGGCAACATTAGAACGCTCCCTCATGCGGAGCTCAAATCTTGAACAGTCAAGGAACTCAAGTCCCATAGCGATGTTTAAAACTATTTTAACATCCTCCCTGTCCCAACTGAAGCAAGTTTCTGATATTGTAAGCAATATTCATGCACAAGCCGTTTAATGTGGATTTTCTTGCCCCTGTAGTTGAATCCGCCAGAGCTTACTTCATTACCGACGGTTAATCTAATACCGAAAGTACGAGTTAAGGTTTCACAAGACCATAAGGCCCGTCACAGTTCGTAGCGCTGGAAGAAAGTAGCCTGCCAAGCTTCACTTGTTCCCATGGTACACATCTTGGTCAACTGCGTCTATGCTCTTCAATTATGTTTAACTTTGCGCGCTAGAGTTGTCGGAAGTCTACCTCAAATTAAATATTCGAAGAAGTGTGATCAATACACTCTGTACTACAGTTGCGTCCAGTCTCCCCTAAATCATTCACTGAAACACCGGCCTGCTTTATCATAGTTTGTGACAAAGAATAGCGAGTTTCTCAAGTGCGCTGATTAACACGTTGCCTCAGATTGCCTGACTGGTGTAAATCTTCCCTTTGTACGCACAGTCACTAGAAGGATCTGAAAAAATTACAGAACCTAATCTCAGTGGTACACATACGTACCACTTCGGAGTCAACGTGTTAACCCTTTCGATCCTGTTGGGACATACGTCCCGAACGAACAAAAGCCGGATCGAAAGGGTTAAAGTAAAGGTGGACGCCTAATGGACCCAAACTACATGAATAGATTGCATCATCGACGGTAAATTAAATGGTGTGATATTCAATTTAAGTATATGATTCTTCCCCTCCGACAACGGTCCGATCTTCATTTTTGTTAACGCCTGTTCAGAGCACACTACCAGGGATTGGCTTATTCGGCTCCCCCCCCCTTAACATCTATGATGTACAGGACTATGAGCTCATTGATTGCAGTACTGAAGGTGCATGAAGTATCAAGTCACCAGTATGAAGGCCAGGCGATGCATCACTATATTCTTTCAACATAGGCTGAAGGTCAGAGAGGCAATTAGTTTGCGAGGCTGCACAGCATCAAATGACATGGCTCTAGTGACGTCGCAGGAACTTTATACTAGACACACTGTCAACTTCATAATGCACGTCAATGAAGAACATCTCCCTTGCGTACAAACCGTGAAAGTCAATCTTGCAGATGCATTCAGAAACACGTTTACTTAGCGATGGAAATTTCACGCACACGCGCACGACAGGCAGAACCGGACTTTTTTTCATTTTGACACTATTTGAGAACAGAACGTTAACAAATATTTGAACAGCTAGCAGACAGGCTTTTCATTTCCTCGATGCTAAAGAATAGGATGCAAATACGAAATCCCCGACAACCTTCGTACGCGAGTACTGTCAGAAAGGATTGTGTGAACTATTCTTTCTTAACTCTTAACGCGTTGACTCCGAAGTGGTACGTATGTGGATCACTTAGGTTAGGTTCCGTGATTTTTTCAGATCCTTCTGGTGACTATGCGTACAAAGTGAAGATTTACACCAGTCAGGCAATCGGAGGCAACATGTTAAGAGCATTAGAGTAAATTTTGCCAAGTAGGCCGAGCTTTTTTATTGATAATTAAATGCAGTCCCACCGACATGGAACTTTGATCGTCCGCAAAAGCAGTTTATCAAGCATAAAATCAAAAAATCTTTTTAGAGAACACGTCCTTAAACTGTTGTCTCCCTACTGCATGAACGAAACTCGCGATCCAAATACGACACCTAGGGCGTTCTGCATATCAGACTCCTGAACCAGGCACTGCAGCACCGACTGCAAGCGCGGGTTCAGTTTCATTAAATGCTTACCTCGTTTTACGTGCGAGCTATGCTCCTACAATCGTGCGATGTGTGGGGAAGCCCCTATAACTAAGTTCAAGTCACGGAAAAAATGGATGGAGCTCCATAAAGAAGATTAACTTTCGTTTCGATTACAGTATTTTACGAGGACTATTCCTTTCCGATAGTAACCTTTTCATTCCTATGCTCTGATGAGCATGATAATCGCCATCTTCAACAAGATTTCAAGTAGGACGGCACGAATTCCTCGAAAAAATTTAGCTGCGCAAAACTATTGTCTCCTGTTTAAAATTCATTTTATTGAATACCAGTGGCAGCACGAGTAAAAGTATTCGGCCTGCAGAAGGCGTTCTAAGAAGACATCAGCTTTGCAATAAATATTGGGAACATTTGACCTATTTGGTTAATGAATATGATAATTGTTATTCAAAAACCTTTAACAACAGCAACCATTCATTTGACAAAGGTAAGAACAGATTGCGAGGAAAATCAAGTTGCGGAATTGTTAGCTTGGCAGAATTGAGATAGTTTTTCACGTACTAACTTCCACACCCACTACCAGATTTATCATCCCTACAGTGGGAGACCAGTTCTGCTTGCTAAGCGCCAGGTTGAAAGATTGAAGTCTGCCCACAGGTAGATGTGGTGACTGGGAACGCGAGGGACAAGAACTGCTGGTGCAGTGTTCACCGAGCAGTCCAAATCATTCTATTCATACGCTGGAATGAGGATTTTATCTATCGTACGGAAGATTATTTTCCGAAACGCTACCTACAAGGTATATAAAAAGGTTTAAAAGTTTTACGTTAAACACGTTTCCTGCGAAGGGACCCACCGGTGGGTCACTTGGGTTAGGTTCTGTAATTTTTTTAAGTCTTTTAGTGACTGTACTAAGTAAAGATTTGCACCGGCTAAGCAATCGCAGTAAACTTAAAACTTTCTACATTGTTCATGTAGGAGTACATGTTTAAAACACCTTTGCGGTTTGTAAATTTAAAACCGTGTACCATCACTCAACTGGCTCGGTGAATTGAAATTTTGTATCCATATCAGATTCAGAATTAAAAGTAATGGTGAAGTCAAGTATTGCGAAACATGGACACCCTTTATTAATTTGTCTAGACCAGGGAGGCATCAAACGTTTGTCACCATTCTGAAAATACGCGCAAACCGAGAGTGAAAACGAACACGTGTGTTGAGCAGGCGTCAGATATACGGACCATCAATGCTAAACAAAAATTTCACATCGATTTGTTATCACAGGTAATTTTTATAAAAAATTACCTAGAATTAAAAATTTCCCCGATATCAACTTCGTAATCATTCTTCCGCGATAACAGCTTCTCGCAATTCCTGATGTACAAATTCAGGACCCATTTCTTGAGTTTTTCGCAAAGGAAATATTGCGAAGAAACATTACTTCAGCAATTGCAACCGCTGCTGCTGAACAAGTGAAATTATAGGAAATTGAAATTAAATAAAATTGTGGAACAGAGATATCCTACAATTTAGGAGTTTGCGTAGTGATATTTTTAGCTACAGGCCTAAACTTTACGATACAAAATTTAATGAAAAACAAATCTGTAGGAAAAGGGAGAAAAATTTCCGCTATACTCGCAACAGTTGCAGTCCCAGACCTCTTCCATCTCCTCCCTCCCCCCACAGACCTCTTCCATCTCCT
>VCRD01006705.1:0-25326 GCA_006783055.1 Trinorchestia longiramus
AACCTAACATGTGCCTGTGGGTTAAACCTAACTTGTGCCTGTGGGTTAAACCTAACTTGTGCCTGTGGGTTAAACCTAACTTGTGTGTGGGTTAAACCTAACATCACCAGCTTGGTCGACTGGTGAGCGAATATGCGTGCTAGCGGGAAGACCCGGGTTCGAATCCCTCTGCCGACATGGTTGACGCAGCTGGAAATACGGCATGGGACTTGGGTAAAACAACCGAATAATTATCGAAGTAATTATCCGACTCAAGAATGGGCCAGAAGGTTCGTTCCTATAGCATCATTCTATTCTATTCTATTCTATTTCTTAGAATTTCTTAAAATATGCACATGTAGGGTAAGTTCTCAATGAATCTTTTCTATTTCTACCAATTTTTATTCGCCAATTTAGTTAACTCTGCTGCCACTGGCATCTTCACATTGATTAAGCATAGACTTTCCTTGAAAAATTCTTTAATGGGAGAAATTTTTGTGCATTTCATCTCAACCTTTTGACTGCAGAGCCTAAAGCGAAGACAGCCTTGTGGAGCAAAGGCTAAGAAAAGCTCAGCTCGTAGCAACTCGATCCGTCATTCCCAGTCTTGCATTCCAATTCCGAGCGTTCCATGCGATTGCGGTGCGTGTGCGTGACTGAAATGCCTGTGAGTGATTAAGGTGCGTGCACGTGACTAAAATGTCAGTGTGTAATTGAAGTGCATGAGCGTGATTGATGTCTTTACGCTAGACGGAGTGGGACTTGGGTAGCAGCCCAAGAATGGACCAAACGACTTGCTTCTGGTGCCTTGTTCTATTTTATTCTATTTTAGTATTCAGTAGAGAAACTTATGCTTCAAAAAATTCGCCTGTCCCACGCCTGCTAAATGTTAATTGATAATAACAATAGTTATGATAATAATTTTGTAGAAACTTCCATAATGATAATAATAGTAATAAAAACGCCAACAATAAAAAGAATGATGTAACCAAAAAACAGCAGCAATAATGATGATAATAATGCGAATACTACTGATATTGGTAATGATATTGACAAAAACAGTAATATTGACTTATTCTATTCCATTTTAATGCTATGAATAATAGTAAGAATAATGGTAAAAATAAAAAGACAATGACTAATAATGAGTCTCAGCGATTGAACCTAAAACATGTTACACAGTCAGGAAAATATGATGAATGGTTTCCATGGAAACAATCTCTCAACAAGTGAGGCAAATCATACTCAGGATATTGCCTCTCTTAATCTTGGTGCTACTCATTGGATATTTGTAACACATGCAGTACTTGTAACACAAACAGTACTCGTAACACAATCAGTACTCGTAACACAAACATTGCTTGGAATACACAATATATGTGATGCCAGCAGGAATGGGGTCATTTTAAATACATACTACAAGCATTTCCTTTAAAAAGTATGAATGTAATAATAAATAGTATTTATTGTGTACACATGATGTATTTTTATCATATTTTCATGGCTCTCAATACCCCCTCCTGTACAAGCGCCTCATGACAAGAACAAATACTGAAGTCCTGATGCAGTTTGCAGCGCGGTGCAGTCCAGAGGCCTGCGCTATGCATAGTGGAAATTTCTAACTCAAAATTCAATTATTCTCATGCAAAAACTGAAACGGAACACTCACGAGAAATACTGGGAATCTTTTTCGCTGATCTGAACTTTAGAAGATTTTTGCTCGTTGTGTAGCAAGTAAAAGTGTAATATTTATACTTCCAAAAAGGAACAAATTAATAAAATACATAACACACTAGAGTTCGAAATATTTTAAGGCCTTACAAATGTAGTCACAATTAAAAAAAACACTTGTTACCAGAACTAGAATGGTCGCGTAAAAGCGTGGTGAACAGCATATCTGAACAGTTCATATCATGTTCAGTCCTGAACAGTTCATATCATGTTCACTCCTAAACCGTTCATATCATGTTCAGTCCTAAACAGTTCAAATCATATTCACTCCTGAACAGTTCATATCATGTTCAGTCTTAAACAGTTCCAATCATGTTCACTCCTGAACAGTTCCAATCATGTTCACTCCTGAACAGTTCCAATCATGTTCACTCCTGAATAGTTCCAATCATGTTCACTCCTGAACAGTTCCAATCATGTTCACTCCTGAACAGTTCCAATCATGTTCACTCCTGAACAGTTCCAATCATGTTCACTCCTGAACAGTTCCAATCATGTTCACTCCTGAATAGTTCCAATCATGTTCACTCCTGAACAGTTCCAATCATGTTCACTCCTGAACAGTTCCAATCATGTTCACTCCTGAACAGTTTCAATCATGTTCACTCCTGAACAGTTCAAATTATGCTCAGTCCTAAGCACTGAAGCTAAGTGCACTTCAAAAGACTAGTTTAAGAGCTTTATTATTTAAACTTCTGACTGTATAAGCGTGTGTACAAGAGTATTAATGACTAATGAAAAAAGATTAAATAGCGTCGTATTTAATGCTAAACAGCATAACTTTGTTAACTGAAATGCATAAAAAGTTAGCGGATTAGGAAATTCAAAAAATTGTTCAATAAATTAATTCAATAATTTACAGAGCTCATAAAATTATCAATCATGATATTAGCAATAATTAATTTAGCTAGCGTTGATTTTTAGAATTCTACCTCTCTCAACTCATACATATAATATGAGTAAGCTTTACCTTCATTATTTTCAGCAGATAAGCAACAAAATATAAAAACAAAACTTTGAATTGATACACGGAACGTGGTTTATAAATCCACGCGTTTCCAAAATTATTGAAACGTTTACAGTAAAGATGAATAAAAGAACAATTCAGAGAAATTCCTGAACAAAATATACCTAATGATAGACATGTTTACATTAAAGATGAATGACCAATATATTAAAAAGAACAGAACAGAATGCATCTGCTGAGAATCACCTTCGTCATGACAATGAAGTTCAAGCATGAAAGTGTCGGTGAGCATGACTTGCACTTTTCTCTAGTAGCTTTTAGAGCTTTCTGTTACTTCCTTGAAACTGAAATCGTCCCTAAAGGCCAACTTTTTAATTCTACAAAACGATATACGTTCTAAACGAAATGTATAGTCTACAGAAAAAGGCGTTAGATGTTTCTTTTGAGGCATCGAAGAGGAGATTGGAAAGCTGTGTGTTTCTGAAAAGAGGGCATGCAAATGGATTGTTGCTTTGAATAAGACTAGAATTTTAAGCTCAAACATAAATCTGTTACATGCCACTTTGTGAAATAAAACATGTATTTTTGCCCTGTAAATCATGAATTAGTTTTTCTTGAGTGAAATCTCGGTTTATCCAGTTCTGTAAATGCATACACAATAATTTTCTTACTGAGAATTCCCGATTAAAATTTCTGTTTAAACTTACCCAGAAACTCAGATTAAAATTATTGTGTAAATTTACAGAATTTCGAACCACAATTTCTGAAAAAATCACAGTTTCAACCTGAGATTTTTGCACTAACTCACAGAAAATTTCAGACTAAAATTTTTCCTCGAACACTAAAAATTTTCAGTTGATTTTTGCTGAACATTCATTTTTCGTTCTATATAGACTGAGTATTACACATCTTTAGCGTCTGTTAGTTATATTGGCAGGATAATCCACATTTTTAACGTCTGGTAGTTATATTGGCAGGGTAATATACATCTCCCAGATCTGGTAGTTATATTGGTAGGGTAATACACATCTCTAACCTTTGGTAGTTATATTATCAGGGTAATATACATCTCCAACATCTGGTAGTTATATTGGCAAGATAACACACATCTCTAACGCGTGGTAGTTACTCTCAAGCATACAGTTTTTCAGAAGGTGTAAGTCTTTATTTCAATGGTTCATGGAGCCTGCATTCTCCATAAAAATGTCGTACTGGTGCTCGTATCTCAGACACATATTCTCAGTATTGCAAGCAAGAGGTTCTTGGTACGGACATAGACCTCCACTCTTTTCTAGCAACTTATTTTATTGTGCGTTCTCTGCCTCAAATGGCTTAGCTCTATTGAAGAGAACTCGGGGAAAAATTGGAATGGACAGTTTTTGCATCTTTTTTATGTATATTTTTACAGCAGGTATAGTCTTTATTAAATGCATGGTATTTGTTATTAGGTTTCTATTTTTAATGCATGTAGATTCTTCCTAAAAATGGATTTGAAATTGTATGTGTTGTCTTGAATGTTTATAAATTTGGATGCAAATAGTTCATCGTTCTTCAATTTTCATCTTTGGGTGAAAGCTAAGAACTTTTTTCTTTTGCATGCACTTTTGGTTGGAAAATATTCTTTGCACATTCAAATTGATGCACTGAACAGAATAAATATTATTCGAATAATATCGTCACGATCATCAATATCAATAAGATAATATCACCGTCACTATTATGGAAATAATATCACTGTGAATATCGTTGAAAAATTATCACCAACATTATTATAGAATAATTTAAACGTCAACATCGTTGAAATAATGTCAACATCACTACGAGTATCAGTCAAATATACACAAGGAAGTTCATTGAAAAGAACGATACAATATTTCCTTTCCTTGATCCCTATAATAAACGGAGCCGCCGTTGTTTGCATTCAACAAACACCACCACAACTTTTCTTCATAATTTTCACTGTCATGGTTTGGTTGATTTGAAATTTATATTTTTCTGTTTACTTAAATAATTTGTTTATTGAATAATTTATTACCCTGATAATTTTGAGTTAAATTTGTTCATATAGCTCAATTAGAATTTAGAACAGAAAATGGAATTGAGACAGGTCGTACAAAATAATTCTTGTTTAAACGAGAATTTATTCTCAGTACTTTCTCCAGGTCACTTTTTGAATTCTATTTCACTGAAAGAGCACAAGTAAATACTGGCTTTTGTGCGAGAAATTGCAGTCATGGCAGCTTCCGTGTAGAACTTTTAATGTATTTTTCCTGAGTGAAAAAATAGCATACTTTTAAACAACATACTTTCAGACAACATGCTTTCAGGCAACGTGCTTTCAGACAACATGCTTTCAGACAACATGCTTTCAGACAACATACTTTCAGACAACATGCTTTCAGGCAACGTGCTTTCAGACAACATACTTTCAGAAAACACTCTTCCATACAACATGCTTTCAGACAACATGCTTTCAGACAACATGCTTTCAGACAACATGCTTTCAGACAACATGCTTTCAGACAACATGCTTTCAGAAAACATGCTTTCAGACAACATACTTTCAGAAAACACTTTTCCAGACAACATGCTTTCAGACAACATGCTTTCAGACAACATGCTTTCAGAAAACATGCTTTCAGACAACATACTTTCAGAAAACACTCTTCCAGACAACAAGCTTTCAGACAACATGCTTTCAGACAACATACTTTCAGAAAACACTCTTCCAGACAACATGCTTTCAGACAACATGCTTTCAGACAACATGCTTTCAGAAAACATGCTCTCAGACAACATACTTTCAGAAAACACTCTTCCAGACAACATAGTTTCAGGCAACATGCTTTCAAACATGCTTTCAGACAACATGCCTTCAGAAAACACTCTTCCAGACAACGGTTTTTTCGGTTTCGACAGTTAATTGGCATCAACATCGAACTCCTCATTACTGATTTACACTCATCGATGAATTCGAAGCAGTATTTCTTACTACGAGTATACTTTAAAAAACGAAACCAACCTGTAGACGTAAAACACAGCTGCATACATTTTACGTCCATTGTTTTTGCTCAGCTTGCATTTTTGGCTTCCATTAAGAGCGAGAAAAGCCGCGTTAGCTGCGACAAACATCCAGTCTTTGCGTGATAACTCGCACTCCTCGAGAGAACACCCTCCATTTTTGGCATCCTCGCTAAGAAAATTATCCCCATTGTTTTCTAAATTTATTTCAGCTCAACTTCTTTGCTTCGTGGTCCAGATTTCATGTCGTGGCGTGCACTTGTGTTCTTTGTTCCATTTTATAAATTCAAGTCACTCGTGCAGTCTTCCCCTAATAGCGTTCAAATTTTTTCCTCTGCGTGCCAATGACAATATCCGTAAAATTGGTGCAATTGTGATATTGTAACTAGCTATTGTCATTGGCACGCAGAGAAAAAACAGAAATTTGAATGAAAAAACCTAAGCGTCTGTGGAAGGTTATTGTTTAGTAATTCTGTAATGAATTCAATAAATTATCAAGCATTATACGAAGATTATACTAATACCAGTATGCAAATGTGTATACGAATATTTTCATTCCCTGTAGGTTGTTACTCAAAATGAGTAGCGATTGATTGGTTCAAAATTAGGAACTACTTATTTCATTATCATTTCCACTGCTACATACCTATTATCAACGTTTTTCTTTAATTAATATTCAATATCATCTTAATCATAATCAACAGAGAAACAGTGTGAGGAGTGTTTACATAACTGTTATCAGGTTAATCAGCTTCGTCGTGGGACTTGGGTAGCAAGGCATGGGACTTGGGTAGCACGGCATGGGACTTGGGTAGCACGACATGAGACTTGGCTAGCACGGCATGGGACTTGGGTAGCACGACATGGGACTTGGGTAGCACGGTATGAGACTTGGGTAGCACGACATGAGACTTGGGTAGCACGACATGAGACTTGGGTAGCACGGCATGGGACTTGGGTAGCACGACATGAGACTTGGGATGCACGGCATTTAGCTTATGTAATTTACATCCTATTTAGCTCAAAACACAAATACTATTTTCATGGTATGCAAATTTACTTAACATTTGATAAAATTCATTCAGAACACAGCCGCTTTCATTATCTTCAGCAATTTACTCTACAATCAGTTCAAGTACCTCGGCACGTAGCCATTTTTGTGTCATTTAACAATTTATTTTACAATTAGGAAAGAATGTAGCCGCTTTTTTCATCTCTCAACGGCATAGCGCTTACTAGTGCAACGATCTGATGTGTACCCGTCAGTTTACCTCTAAAATTATATTTTTTCAGCTTTGACTGTCATATTTTTAAGTCATAAAGTTGCACGAAAAAAGAAATGTATCCTCACAAGTGTTATATGATATCATGAGTATGCGCAAATTGCTCACAGTTATTTTTCTATATTGTATTGTATTCAAATGCATTTGTTATCAGTGTTTGTAGTTTTTGGAGTGGTAGTATGTGGAGGAGGTTTTTACTATTTTTTACATCATGTTTCAATGAAAAGTACAACAAATTTTCTCATGTATAAAAAAAGCAACGGTAAATGAAAATGTATCAACATAAACCACAAGATGGACAGGATCTTTTAGAAAAAACATTTCATCAACACACGGACAAAAAAAATAGTTTACATTTTCTGCTACTACAAACTTTTCTTTCAATAAATATATTTGCTCTTTATGCATTCTAATAGCATTTGACAATATAAAATACATACGTACATTGAGAAATACCTACAATCTTTGGTTCACTGACAAGTCACACCATGCAAATGCTATCTTGGAACGAACCCTTCAGCGACGATAATGCTTACATAACTCCATAGCACTCACTGCTTAGTTAATTAAGCAACACTGTTTCTATTGTTGAACTTTAATTAAAGCCAAGGGCTGGGATTTACATTAGCACTAAGGTTTGGGCAACGGGTTAATATGCAGCTGGACTTGAAGCTGCAGCTTGAAAAGCGCATTGCCGCTGCCGTATTGATGTTCCAGCATAGCAACCTTTGAAGGATCTGAGCTGAGGAATAGTCTTTGGAGGCATACTCCAGGTTTGCTAAGACTACCATTTGAAGGATTGTGGGAGAGGAATAGTCTTTGGAGGTATACTCCAGGTTTGCTAAGACTACCATTTGAAGGATTGTGGGAGAGGAGTAGTCTTTGGAGGTATACTCCAGGATAGTTGAATCCACCTTTTGAAGGATTGGAGTAGAGGAATAGTTTATAAAGTTATACTTTGGAAACGCCAATATATGAAAGATTAAGTTAAGATATAGCCTTTTGAGTAATGCTCACGAACGGGCAACATTTAAGAGATAATGTAGAAGGATTACCTGAGGCCTAAATTGTGAGAAATGTTACATGTTACTTTGTTATGTCATACTTCGTAAAGCATTGGTTACCCCAATATAACCTATTTCAAATTATTCATTCACAGGTGATAGGGAAAATTCTGCCTATCACTCTGATGTTCAGCTTAACGTAAACAGTTAAACGTCCAATTTCCTTCGAAATTACCTTTTTTTTACGCTACATTTTTCGGCCATATGCGACAATTTGGATTTTTCCCCCATGATCCTGCTTTTCTCATTTGCTGAGGGCTTGGTCTTTTTTTCCTGAGCTCTGTTACGACTAAATTTTGCATTTTTACCCAAAAATTTTTACATGGAAGTTAACGAAGACAAACTCTTCGGCCTCGACCACACGCCCGGGGCTTACGCAAAACTTCAATCAAAACATAATTTGCAGCCGACGCAAATTTTCGGGCAGTTTGCATTAATTTGGAGCCCGTTGAAACTTCCTTATTTACCCAGGCTTGGCGGATTAAAAGAGCCTGTTTAATAATTTTTAAAAAATCACGCATGCACGGAAGTCAGTGCCTTAACCGAGGGAGTCCAAAAAACTGACCACGGGTTTTCGCAAATCATGATGAGAAAAATTGTTAATTTATGAGTTTTTCATTTAAATTTGAGTACGATCCTTTGCTGCACTCTACTTTGAAGGTTACGTTTATTGCAAATGAATTTATGAGGGAACTTGTTTTCGGTTCTTAAAATCGATGAATGCTAATTGAAGTAATGTTTATATTGTAGTTCCAATGTAGTCGAATAGTTGAGCGAACTGACTGAGGTTTTTAGGTCATTGTTTCGCACTCCTTGCAGCTCTCAAATTTTCTCCTGCTTATGAAGCAAGGGACTAGACAAACAGCTTGACTAACTGACTTAAAACTGATTATTCCTTCAAACTTTCAGATCATCTCAACGTGTTCCTACGAGCCTCAACCTCACGTCCCAAGATGGACGGGGACAGTTTCTGGAAGCATGACTACCAGTCGCAAAGTGTTAACATTAAGAATTGGAAAAGCAATGTATATTTCAAGCATTCCAGATGGGAACAAAGTTTCTTTCCTTGTACATCCTGCTGAATAAACATTGTTCAGTATTCAGATGTGAAACTTGCTCACAACACTTTTCCGTACTCTAACTTCAGGAATTACTGAACTTGAATTCTCTCCTAAGCTATTATGACTGCTAAGTTTTAAGTTCTAGGTTACTATGTTACTAATTAAAATTGTAGCTCAGATATATCTCATTAATAATCACTGATTAGTATAGTAATGTTAATAGTATTATTTTGTTAGTAATTCAGTGATTCCTGACTCAATCGTAATAATATTTTTGTTAGTAATGCACTGATTGCTGATGATCCTGGGTGAGTCATAGTAATATTTATGTTAGTAATACACTGATTGGTGGTGGTCCTGGCCTAATCGGTCAGGGAAAAGACAGTGTTTCAATCTCATCCATGACTGTCGTTTCAATTATTTCCGACGTCCTTGTCTTTAAGGGTCAGTTATAGGAAGAGGGATGGACCAGTAGGAGAGGCTTCACTAAATTTATTGGCCATGAGCAAGCAGGTGAGGGCTTTAAATTCTGGCTTCGTCTAGCAATAAAAGACTTGGACAGATTTCGGTTCCAATGAAGATGCGCCCTGACGCTTTCTATGAGAAATTTTTAGCTTAGCCAACACATAACAAATTATTTACATGATTGAGTCCTTTTTGAGAGCAAAAAAACATATACATATGTATGAAACAGTAAATGATAATAATTTAAAATCGAAATCACTTTTAATAATGGTAATTCTTTGCTTTCGTTTTAGTGAATAGATTAAAACTGATATACATTACTCATTACTCAATCACATCTATAAAAGTTTGCAAAGAAAAACGTCGTTAAGTCAGTTCAGAACTATTATTCGTTAAAGAAAAGCAAGACATATAACTGTTGTGTAACTGTTTTATGTAATTTTTGCCCTAGTGAGCAGAAAATTGCTTTAGCTGAACGCCTTGGCAACACTTCCTGATCTATCACATAAATGAGCTCTCATTTTGCTCGTCAAAACAACGAAAAATGAAAGCAGCCCGAGATCCAGTGAACGATCAAAAACGGTTAGGAGACGATCAAAAACGGTTAGGTGACGATTAGGACACGGTTAGGGGACGATTAGGCGACGGTTAGGGGACGATTAGAAGACAGTTAAGGTACGATTAGGAAACGGTTAGGGAACGATTAAAAGACAATTAAGGGACGATTAGAAAACGGTTAGGGAACGATTAGGAGACGATTAAGGGACGATTAAGAGACGGTTAGGGGATGATTAGGAGATGGTTAGGGGACAATTAGGAGACGGTTAGGGAACGACTAGGAAAAGGTTGAAAGACGGCTAAGAAACGCTTAAGAACGGTTAGAAGACGTTTAGGTAATAGGAAGAGAACGGCTGGAGGATTGCTAGGGAACGGTTAGGGGACGGTGAATGGACGCGTATGGAACAGCTTAGGGATAGTTTAGGGACGGTAAGGGGATTATGAGATAGGTAGGGGACATTTAAGGGTGATAAAAATATAGTCAAGGAATTGTTATTGGACTTACGGATAGGAACTATAAGAGGACAGTTAGGAAACGGGTAGAGATCATTTATGGAACTGTTTGTGATGAACGGTTAGGGAACGGTTGGAACACTACTCAATCAGACAAAGATCCCTCAGACCCTTTTTTGTTTAGCTCACCAGCAATACTTATCCTGCAGTTACTAACTAATTAATAAATAAATGGCATGTTAATAAAATGGTGGAGGCCGTTAAAGAGCATTTTGAAGGTAACTTCAATATTTAGTTAAAGATCGTTGCATGAAATTTAACAAATGTTTAGAAAGTACAGAATTGAAGAGTGACCGCTGAACTTTAAAGGCACTATCTAGTAAGTACCAAAATATAACTGGTTGTGGACTGCAGGTAAATCTCCTTTCAGAACAACGTGCGAGTATAAATGCATCTATCACGTATGAACACACTACAGCACACACGTGGCAACCAGTATCTTAAGGTAGATACAACGACATACGTGAACGGCAGAAGCCTCTCCTATTTATGAAGAAATAACTTGGGACGAAGAGCGGTCACAGAGCGGAGGCTGTGGTACTTCGGTGTATAAACACTCCTGGTGAAGGCTCTTCGGTGTGAGAGGTCTTTGAATAAAGCACAGCGAACTCACAAAGGCCTTTGGCAGTCTGAGGTATTTGAACAAAGCATAGCGAACTCACAAAGGCCTTTGGCAGTCTGAGGTTGTTGAACAAAGCACAGCGAACTCACAAAGACCTTTGACAGGCTGAGGTTTTTGAACAAAGCACAGCGAACTCACGAAGGTCTTTGGTGCTGCGAGAGCTTTGAGATTGGGAAGACTGTCCTGAAATGGCCTTTAATACTACGGGCACTGACAATGACCTAGCACTCTTGACAGACTCTTTGGCAGTCCGAAATCTTAGAGAAAAGCACAACCTTCCTCACAAATCTTTTGGTGCTAGGGTCCTTGTGAAGAGCCCAACGTTACTGACAAAAGCTATTTGGAGTTGCAATGTCTTTGAGAAAAGAATAACATTCCTGATGAACACCTTCGATAGTGGCAGGTATTTGAGATGGTCACCACATTCAGACAGAGAATCTTCTGCACAACGAAGTCTTTATCTCACAGAAAGTATTTACGTTACTCACATCAATACGTAAATGGGTCTCGTGTCGTTCTAAATCGTCCACTGTATACGCATCTTTTATAATACTTTTTCAACCTCAATTATATAATCCTTATCAACCGGGATAACCATAATCAGTGAGAATGATGTTAAGTTTTGCAATTTACATTTAATTTCACCCAGATTGAATGAATTTATGTTGGTGGAACATTTATTTGTGATTTATACATAATTCTCAGAAAATCCACTAACAAAAAGTCGGAACCTTAGAAGTGAAATATTGCGCTACTATCTCACAGAAACAACAATTATGTATTCTTCAGTAGATACACGTATCTCATGTACATTGCCTGCAAGTACGTGGCTGGGATGTAAGTGCGTGATTGATGCCTCTACTTTAGACGGCATGGGACTTGGGTAGCAACCCAAGAATCGGCCAACCGGCTCGTTTCTATTGCCTTATTCTATTCTATTCTATGAGGAACGTAATGCCCAGTAAGTATCCTTCTCCTGTACGCTCTGGGTGGAAGCTGATATCCCAACGATGGTCTTGCTAGCTCTACGTATCCCCACGACCCAATTATTTTCGAAAAATGGCGTCGATTTTGAAATGATCGCTTCGACCAAGTCTTCAGGAGAGCTGCAAACGATCAGATGAAACTCGTAAAGCAAGAACAATTGTTTCTTCAATGCGAATGTCGTGTAACTTGTTCGTGTGGGAGGTCATTTACTACCTAGATGTTCTTCATGCCAGTTACTGCCTAGAAATTATTCATGCCAGTTATTGCCTAGATGTTTTTAGCAAAAAAAAGAAGATGGATTGATTGCTCGTGTAATGAGGTGCGTTTGTCTGGTTGCTGCAACATTAAACGACGAATCTTGGGCAAATAAAATGCAGAGTTGAATTCCTTAACCATTTTAAAATTAAAACTGAAATCCATAACCATTTTAAACTCATGATTCAAATCATATACCGTTTTGAAAGTAGCACTGAGATCCTTTACTGTTTTAACCGTTGGACTAAAATCCTTTACCCTAAAACTTTCTATTGCATCACAAATTTCGGATAAAAATATTGATCAAAATTAACTTAGACTCTCTTGAATCGGAATTCCAGGAAAAAGTAATAATCAAAACTGACTAAAACTTTTTCATGCATCACAAATTCCAAGTAGAAATAATCACCAACATTGACTACAACTTTCTCTTGCATCACAAATTACAGGTAAAAATATTGATCAAAAATTAATCAAAAGTGTCTTTGCGAATACGATCGTTCTGTGCACCAGGAGGATAACTGAACAATTAAGGCACTGGAGTTGTAGCCAGTCATGCAAGACCGGACTCCTGGTGGAAAATACATGGCTGCAGACCGGCCATAACTGTCCTGGGTAGCATGTGGCTCAGTTTAACTGTCTAGTGCTCATGTGTTGCAGTTTAACTGTCTAGAGCTGCATGTGCCCCAGTTTAAAGAGTGATATGCTGGCAATTAGGGAGGCTGGAGCCCAATTGGGCTTTCAACTTACGTAAACAGGGAATTCCTGCTCAAATTCTCTTGGTCATCTCAAAGAATTAATATACTCCAAGTCTATCGTCGTTTTGTATTGCGTACGAAATTAGTTCTCTCCAAAGCTATGGGCATTGGATTTAACATAATGAAGTCTGTTGATAAAATACGTTGTATTCTGTTGCGTGTTTGCTATGCCCGTTATATCATGAACTTTCTAGTTTTATTAAACTAGGCAGTTTCAATGGAAATTCCACGATTTAGATTTGAATAACTTTGAATTATTATAAAAATAAATGTACTAAAGATTTACGACGAATTATTGTGTTTTAACTGAATATTTTTCACTAACATATGCAGAACTCCCATTCTGTATCTTATTTACCGATAACATGGCCGATAGTACCTGTTGAGATTCATTGATTTAAAAGTGACAAAATTAAGAATCTCTAAAATAAAGAAATTTTTCAGTTTTACCCGTGGTACTATCAGAATCTGAGTATTTTTCATCAAAATATACAGAGCTTGCATTCTATATCTTATCTAACGATAACATGGCTGTTTAAGAAACACAAGCTTAAAACAGAAAAAATTGAGTACTTTATAGTGATCTGGTGCCTTTGGTATCCACAATACAATGCTTGTAATACATGCATATCCACAGTAAAGTAAATATAGTACTGGCATGAGAAAAATCAGGAAAATAGGGACGTCATGAAAAGCAGTGACGTGTCAGTGACGTGCCTACAAGGCATCCAATCATTGCACGCGAGCGACGTTTGTGAGTCACGACGTCGCAAGAAAGATAATTTCTGTGCACTGTTAATTTTTAGTTTTGATGGGAACTCCTGTTAAACGTTCTAAAAAATGTTCCTACTAAAATTGTTTAAATAATAACAAACACGACTTTGAGTTCTGGTATTTTATTTTTCCGTAAAATTAATTTCAGAATGGATTGCTGCATCTGCAAGACACCATCAAAATTTCAGTTAAAAAGTTATTTCTAGATCACATAAAAAACCACCGAAATATCTATGCCAAGCACCTAAACAAGTCATATGCAATGCGTGCCAGAATAATATGCAACTCTATTTTTTGATTCTCACTCCCATAGTTGTTGATAAAAATTAGCGACACTTGGTACATTATATGACGACTAGTGTACCTAGCCTTCAAAAATTTTGAGATTTTGTAACAATACCCGTGCCATCAAAAATGATGGCAAATACTGTTCGAGAGGTATAAAATAAAATTACACATAAGAACGCAATGAAATATGTTTAGTTTTATATATATTTACACAGGACAAATGTTTGAATTGAGTATTTCTTTAATGACAACAATCCTAGTGAAAACTAAGGCACTTATTTTTCTACTGCTGCAATTGACTGTGGAATTCGTGTCATATTCGGGTACAATGTACCCGAATCATAGGGCAATACCCCGCCGAACTCTGTATCCACGATACGGACTCGAGTATGTAAGACTCTGGATCTCTCTAATTGATTTGAAAGTGACACGAAACGTATAAATAAATATATAAATAAATAAATATATAAAAACACGACGGTCATTCTTAGTATCAAATTAGATCCTAACACATGCTCAGATTTAACATTGTAAGATGATCTGCGCAATAGGAAAGAAACGGTAGCCATTGACTTGAATTCTTAGAGGTTTCAGCGTGCCAACTTTATATGCAAGATGGGACGTAAAGGTGCTTTGAGACATGGTGAGGAATCTAAAATTGTTCAAAAGCTGAGTAATAACATATCTACATTAAAAATAGTAAAAGAATTGGGCCGTGACCATCGTACCATTAAAAAATTGCTGACCAACCCAACTCCTGATCGTTCTGACAGAGGGAAACGCCGTAAGAAAGCACCTGTGTCGCATCGAGCCATGAGTAGGATCATGAGAGAATGACGCCGTAACCCAATTAAAACCAGCAAAGAAGTGTTTGAAAACGCTGGCGTTCCTAATGTGCCCAAATTCACTCGATGCCTTATTCTGAGGGAGGATGATAAATGTGGAAAGCCAGAAGTTCGCCCTCCATTAAAGGATATCCACAAGAAAAAGAGGATGGATTGGGCGAAAAACCGCATGAAGGTAAATTTTCAAACTGTTCTCTTCACCGATGAGTGTCGAGCGACTCTTGATAGACCCGATGGGTGGAGGAGAGGATGGTACTGCAAGGATGGTCCACTTCCCTACCGGATCAGGAGTCAGTAAGGAGGTGGGAGTGACATGTTTTGGGCTGCAATCATTGGTAATGATCTGTTAGGACCATTCAAAGTCGCAGATGGAGTGAAAATGACTGCCAAACTCTACATTTACTTCATTTAGGAACACCTTTTACCCTGTTACAAGATGAAGAATTTGGCATTCTGGAAAGAGATGGTATTTATGCATGATAATGCTCCGTCTCATGCTTCAAGAATAACCACGGAATATTTGGAGTGTTTTTGCCAGGCAACGGAAAATCATGCAATGGCCAGTTTGTTCTCCGGATATACACCCCATTGAGAATCTGTGGCGCATCCTGAAAAGGAAGATTTACTCCATGGGAAGTCAGTACACCTCCAAAGATGACCTCTGGAATGCAGTTCTAACTGCTGCCAAAGAAACTTCATCAGATGAAATAAAAAATTTGACATCTTTAATGGATGAAAGGCTTTTTCCTGTTGTTAAAGAACATGGTAATTATATACGATATTAAGTGCACTATTCTACCACATTGAAGATTTTTGTTTTGCAATGTCGTTGTTTCTACATTAAATATTCCTAAAATAATTTATTTGATCAATTTCCGTCATCAGTTGCCATATCTGACACTGTGTAGATGATTTGCATATGAAGTTGGCACGCTGAAACTTGCAAGAATCCAAGTCAATAGCTGCTGTTTGTTTACCATTGCGCAGATCATCTTACAATTTTAGATCTGAGCATGTGTTAGTATTACCATATAATGTACCAAGTGTCGCTACTTTTTATTTACAACTATGAGAGTGAGAATCAAAAAATGGAGTTGCATATCATTTTAACACGCATTGTACTAGTAGCTTGCTGTATGCAGAAATATTTTCATTTAGTTTCTTCTTTTACTTGTCCATTAAATATATGAATGTAATGTTTTTGTCAAGCTAATTAATGGTTGAGCATTATTTGTAGAAACCTTGAAAAATTCAATGATCTAATAATACAATGCTGCGTGATGTAAATGCGTGATGTGCGTGTAAATGAATTATAAACGAACGGCGTCTGGTCTGTCACTCTTTCTAAAGCATAACTTTCGTGGGAAACAGATAAGTTCACACATGAATAACTCACCCTATAATTATAATTATAATCTGCCACTATCTCTTTTCTTAGTGGGATATCGTCCATTTGTCGGCTCTGGAGCTAAACTGTTGAAAATTACATACTAATATGAAAAACGATTATTTAATTAATAAGTCTTTGAACCGCTACTAAGAATACGAGACGGCGTAACCGAATAGTTAGGAGAACTGATACAAATATTAGTCTTCTTTGGAGCGCAGGTTCATGTTTAACATCAGTAACTTTTTTTGTCATTCATCTGGCACCCCGCCTTTTAAAATGATCAATCGGCGCCCTGTAAGATGATGATGTCACTGTTTGAAAAATACCTACGTCACACTATGGGTTATGCCAACCCCCACTTTGCCCCTACTACGCTTTACTTTACTGTGTGCATGCCCGTTCTAATTTCAGTTCAATAATTTTTCTTTAGTAATAGATAGAAAGTAAAGGAACGGATACACACAGAGACAGAAAGAGATGAAGATAGATTGTCGATTATATATGTAGATGATGTTGCAATGCTAAACCTGATTTGAAATGACGTTTTGAGGGAAACATTTGTCCTTAAAAAATAAGGTTTTTATCAACTTAGTGTCATCACAACAAACTTGTAAGCTTCTATGCTAAATTGCATTGTAAAGAAAATAATGTTTATGCTGTAAATTCGTCTAATTCTCTAAGAAATAGCACAGAAAAATGTTGGAAGCATTTTGTTTGCATAATAATTGCAATTCTGACTCGAATTGCAAGTGCTTAACGACGGTGATGGTGAAGTGCTGGAACACTGCAGTTGTCAAGGTGATATTTATGCAGAAAAAATATAAGTCATCTAAAAACTTTGGCTCCAAAAAGTCTTTTGGTAATTACGTACAGGGATAAGTATCGCCATCTTAGATGAGAAATGTAGAACTCATCTTATTTTTTCAACCGTAAAGAATCCTTTTTATATGAGTAAATTCTTACAGAATTTTTTCGTTGCTGAGAGTTGATAGTGCATCATCTGCATGTCGAGATTATGATCATCAAGTATTGAAAAACATACAAAGTAAGATAATATAAATACAATACTGTACGGTTTTCATCTGAAAAAATAACTGTAAATACTAGGGTTGTTTTTTCAAATTCCAGTAAACCATGGAAAAAGGCCAATTTACATTACATAATCATGTTATTCCAGAAAGTACAGAAGGTCTTACTGATTTCTTTACACAATTGCAAAAGCGGTTGAAGCATTTTTCATATTGTGACACCAACTTTTCGATGCCTTCTTCAAAGAAGTTGCCTGTCAGTGTACGTCTTGACGTGCACAACAGCTACCGGTATCTGAGGTCGCGTACGATTGTGTACAAAACAGACCTTGAAATCTCAGGAAATTCTTCAGAAAGTTCACTGATTGTAAACTTCGTTTAGCGTTGACCACCTGAACAACACACTAAACGAGGCCTACAGTAGCGACTGACTGGCGCCCTTGTTCGCCATCATCATGGACGTCTGTTCGCCCACTACCCTCTCTCATAAAACTGTCACCGTACACTTTGCTCATCCTGCAATGGATTTCAACAGCACTAAGTTTTTCCGCTTGCAGAAAACAGATTATACTTCGTAACTCACATTTGGGAGGAGCATCGATGGTAGCGGCCATGTTCAATTGCCCTTACCTCGTGAAAAAGAGTTGTATCCTTTTTGGAAATTACATAGAAAAATAAGTACGACCCAACAGTACCTTTCTGATATAATTGTTAGGTTATGTAAATTTAAGGTTTTAAAGTCTATTGGAGGCTGAAAAAACAGACCTCGTAGTTTGCTTTACCTGGAGAATATGTTTAACTTCAAATATTACAGTTATAAATGCTAATAAATAATGCATTTTCTTCTTTATCGTGTGTCCAGTGTTAGAAAATATGATTATTATCATGTACAAAATTTCACACAAAATATTTTAATCATTCAAATATTTTTCTAACATATTTTTTCTATAGCTAATTTTTTCAAACAGAATATTATTTTAATGCAAAAATTGTCGTCACACCAATAATTTTTTCGCTTCTGAGTTACTTGGCCTGATCAGTTTAAAATTGTTCAGTATGTTCATTGATTTCGCAGGAAAACAATTCTTTCCCCCTCAACATTGCACTTAAAAACTGCAACTAAAAACAATCATCTGGAAATCAATTCAATAAAAGTCCAACATTTTTTTAACAATAGACTTCATTGAACGAATTTCAATTTCTAAACTCCTTCTATAAAATACGGACGGCAATTAAATGTTCTGAAAAAGACTTTGATGACTGGTGGTAATTAAACGAAGGAGGCGTAAAATGGACACTGAGTAGTCGTGTCATTTGTTATTGCATCTTGCAGTCGAGACTGCAACTCAAGCTCAGTTACACATTCCTCGTAGAATAAATCGCATCAACAGGCAATAAAGCAAAGCAATAAAACAACTCTCAACGGGAAAAATTATTTCAATTATCGTAACTTTTTAGACGTTGAATTAGCGGAGAATAAACCAGATATAATATTATTATATATGAATAATATTATGAAATTAAAGCCGAGAAATAATGAAGACTTATATCAAACGGGATAGACTTTCATTAGGCGGGACTTTATTTAATCGGAACTTTAATTAATCAGAACTTTAATATTACGGTATAACCTTATAGGGTATTCTCATCCTCTACGGCAGTGGTCTTCGAACTTTTATCCACTGCGACCCCCTTTAAAAGATTTTATTTTCGTATGACCTCTTCAACTTTAGCAAAATAAAAAATAAAATATAAATATAGCAGAAAAATTTAATGTTTATGAAGAAATCGGATCTGCTGTAAAAATACACACATTAAAAAAATTGTAAGAAGTAATATGTAAAGTGTATTCTAAAAGTAAGAATTGATTACGTATATTAAGAGTATTAAGAATAGAAACTTTAATAATCTAAGGAACAACTCATTAGTGTTTGATCGTGTTTTTTCTCAGTAAATTTTTGAAAACCATGAACTCGAATATGAAATCTCGCAGCTTTTCATGTTCAACACCCCTTCGTGTTTTTATCTCAGTTTTAAGATGGGCCCTTACAGACTCAATAGAGTTGGTATGGAACACTTTCCTCACCAATAAACTCCTGATTGTGGTTTACTACAATATGATAAAAATCTGCTTCATTAATAGCCGCAGGATAGGATGGATATCCATCACTCTTTAAAATAGATCCAGGTAAGACGGTATCCATAATGAAATGGTGTATACTTTCCGTCGTTCGATCCTCCAGTACCGACATTCTAACCTCACCTGTTGTCTCCGAGATAATTCCAATAACTCATTAAGTTACTTTAATGTAACTTGCTTCAGAAGCGGGGTTATATGTAGTCCTTCGTCGGCAACAAGCGGTTTCATCTATCTGAAACTCCATTCCTTCACCACCCAATGTCTCCCCACTTGGAAACCAAGCACTTAAAGATATAAAAAAACATCTTTTAACAGTATATGTTTTTCTGTGAAATGTCGCATAAAATGGACACCTGATAATTAGAGAGCTTTAGGCAATAAAGATACGCAGCTTGAATAAATTTTGAAATCAAATTTTCGGAAGTCGGGTATGAATAGTCTTAATTAGGTTTTTGGTATAAAAGCAGGATCTGTTGCTGTACATATAAATATATTCGGTGAAATTACGACCATTTTTAATCATGTTCATGTTTGAGCCACATGAGTCACATATAATATGTTCCTTAGGATGCCTAAAATCTCTAGAAATTCAATACCTTTTCTTTCATCCCGAAATATCCCTGAATTAGCAAAGAAATTAAAACTATTTTAATTTTCCATAAGGTGGCGGTAGGGCTTTACTGTATAAAATACACATATTAAAAATGTGTGTATGCTATACAGTACACCCAAGAAATCTATAGATACTATTAGTGGCATTAAATAATATCACTTATATTTAATTAATTGGATTGATGAGACTACATTTTCTTACACAGAGGGTGAAATCTAGGCTCTATTTTAGTAACGCTGGTCTAAGTACAGTTTCAATATTTCCTAGACTAGATCGATGTTTTGTTTTGAGATTAGTTAATGCCAAAAAATCCCTTTCACATAAATTTGTTGACGCGAAAGGTAGGAGTATTCATTGCAAGTCGTGACAAGTTTGTATGTTCCAATTTGATGCCAACCCAAAATGAATTTAGGCTAATATTAGCAAACATAGTTTCTAGAGAAGAATGAAAAAAAAGTTCTGCAAATTCTTCCTGTGCTTTTGGTGTGAGATGACACACTTTTTCGACTTCAGCATCAAATGAATTATGGATCCAATCAAATCGGCTCATGTCTGATTCTTGAAGAAAATATTTTTTTTAAATTTTCCCTTAAGGTTACCAAGTGCTTGATTATAATTGGTTCGATTATTTCAAAATTTAATTCGTTTTCAGACATGGAAACATCTCACATGAGTTACTTTTTACATTCATCAACCATATGTTAACTTTTTTCAAGAAGGCTTGAATTTTCAAGTTAATGTAGGAACATTTTTTTTACCTTGTAATGATATATTGAGGTCATTAAGTTTGTCAAGAATATCTGATAAATAACAAAGTTTAGAAAGTTAATTTTCGTTTTGGAAATGTTTTGGCAACTTTGAGTCGTTACCTGATAAAAATAACATCACTTAATTTTTTAAAGCGATCAACCTTCTTAAAGCCCAACCTATTGAAAACTATAGAATGTCAGTGTGAAGCAGCAGGGATTCAAAATCTGAACCTAGTTCTTTGCACAAATTTGTAAAAATCCGAGTATTAAGAGCACAGGTTTTTATGTAAATAATTATGTTAACTAAATCTTGTGGCATTGCACACAATTCTTCGTTAATATTGTTCTTTGCTAGCACCTCCCGATGAATCATGCAAAGAGTGAAGGTTTTTGCTTCATTGCATACAGACCTGACTTTATTGTGGACACCAACATTCTTCCCTGTCATTGCTGTTGCACCATCGGTGCGCACCCCAATACAGTTAGCCCAATTCAATCCCACTTTTTTAAAAACGACATCTACTTTTTGAAATATTGCTTCACCTATCGTATGTCCTAACCGCCTGCAAAAGAGTAAATCTTCATGAATATCGCTGTTTTAGTATTTTCATTAAGTTCGTGTGTTATTTTATTTATGGTTTTCAGGTTAAAGAATGTCAATAACGTCTAATTTGTCAATATTTATTAAATATTCATCGTAAAAATGATATATTTTATTCTGAAAGAACATTATTACAAAAATAAGAAAAGTATGATCCTACATTTTTTAATGGTAGCGACCCACACTTTAAAGAGCCCAGCTCTATGATATCAATACACGGTATTTTAGGTAAGTCTGAGATCTCTTTCAGTAATCGAAAAGTTCTTACAACTATGTTGACAACATGCAGCAGAGACAATGTTTTCCAGTAAAGTACGAAATTGCCATACCAATTATAGGTTTTCATAAGTCGTTTTATGATTTGAAAGAGATATATAACTTAATCCTTTATTTACCATAATTAAAACATAGCTCCTGTGCTGCCGCCTATAAATATGATGTAATGTAAACACCATCAGCCATCGATGCCTAGTGGCGCTTTTAAAGAGACCAGAAGTGGTGACTTGGGACACCTACAGCTTTAATATCCGGCATAATTTGCGGCGGTAATTCACCGTTGGCAGACAAAGTTACCGTTGGTAGACAGAGGGTATTATGATACACTAAATGTGGGCACATCACAGAACACTCTCTGGAATCAATACATCTCAGGTAACAGAATATGATACAAGTATAAATACAGAAGATACTTGTATCGCCAAAAAGGGGTCTTTTTTATTTACTTATGTACATATTATAAATTTACGGGTGTAAAGCCAAGAAATCGGTCAGTCGATACGAGTCATTTTTCTACTAAATGCAGACTCGAAACAAAGTAAAATGTGCAGGAAGTTAATATGCATTCTCTGTTAAAACAACGTCACATCCTGCTGACATCTGTCGAGCGGAACGGACAAGAGGAAAAACCTTTTTGTTTTCATGGAAAAAATCGTATGTTAAATTATTGTAGGGAAAAGGCACAGCTTTCTATCGAGCGTCTAAATTCCTGCCTTTTTGCTGTATCACTTGTCTGTCTATCATATCACACGCCAGTGTTTTCCTAAACCAAAGTGTTCAGTGGCAATGCTTCAGTTTTTACTCAACACAGTGTTCATGTCTTTATCATATTGTTTCACGTCTCGTTAATGTTGTTTCATGTCTAGTTCATGTGGTTTCATGTCTCGTTAATGTCATTTCATGTCTTGTTCATGTTATTTCATGCCTCGTTCATATATCATATTTTGTTCATATATCATGTTTTATCCTCGACCATTCTGCTCGTGTTCAATTATGATATCACGTTGTCAGCTAAGGTAACCTCCACGCGTGTAATGGCTGCATAACCATTTACAACTCGACTATTCCATGTGCGATCACAAAACTTGGCAATGAACCAAAAAAAGGAGCCACTCAACAGTTCTGAGGTGCTGTTGTCGTACTCCAGAAGTGCCCCTCAGAATGACCCAATCAGTCCCAGCTCTTTCATTCAAGAGCCTCGCTCACAATAAAGCTGAAAAAGTACTCGTGTAGAGGCACTCAAGAATCAGTGAACTTGCAATTTTGTTCTTGCATCAAAGAAATCAAATGACTTGTACTCAACGATGAAGCATTATCCCTGGCAGCTAACTAGAAACCTGATTTCTCCCTGGGCCACAATTAACTTTCGCAATTAGGAAGATCTCCAGCAACAAAGAATCGGGTAATGCACCTCCGTCTGCTGTTTCGTTGTGCTGGTTTGCCTCTATTAGCTACAATTTTGATGGTCAGTGTCTGTCCCATTACTCGTGTGAATTGAGGGAAGGCAATATCGGCTATGGTTATGGCTAATCTTGAAGTGGTTTGAAGTTGCAGTTATGCCCAACAAGAACGTTGCCATTGCCCATAAAAAAGCGAGTAGTTCAGATAACAAATTATGCAGTCAGGGCTGAAAATTAATAATATAATTCCACCAGAAAAGCTAAATCAGCGATGTCTGCAGATGTATTATAATTTATCATCTAGAATGAATATTTTTCACCATTCGTTATGCTAATTTCCCTTAAAATCTGAAAACATTGATATAACACTTTTTGTGTAATATTTGATAAAGGGAAAGTATTAAAAGATTTTTATGATATCACTATAATATGATTGTGAAATATTGAAGGATTTATATAATATTATCAGTGAAAACAGAAAAATAATGAAACATTTTCATCTTATTATCATTGTTTGAGGGGAAAATGTCACGGTTTTTTCATTATACACGAGCGTTATCAATGCATATAAATGTATATCAGAAGATTATAAGCAATGGTTTTGAAAAGTTTGTTCCTATACGCTTGTTACATAACTCGCATGACTAGTTTTCTTATTCAAATTCTGAACTAAAAATGACTGTCGGAAATTGTCGTAGACTTACAATCTGTGTCTTATACTAGAATTAAGAAATTTATCATGTTTATTTCAAATTTTCACTCCCTGGAAAGTAACAAACTGACAATGATATACGTGACTAACAACATTACATAATGATAATATATTGCATTAGTGGTATACAACATTATATAAGTAATAATAATAAGGGAGAAAACAGTTTCATTATAAGTTTTGTTGAACCCATCCTGCAGAAAACAAAGGAGCAGATTTGAAAGTGATTTAGAGTCTACCTTATGTGTATCATTTTTGATGAATCACACAATTCGTAAAAGCTGAAACACAATGAAAACATAATCAAATTATAGTGTCAGAATTATAACTTTGTTAACTTTTTGGAAAATTTTGCATTTCTTGCTGTTGGACTAAAACATACAAATACCCCATTTCCCCCGAAGCTTACCTTGCTACAAGCGTAAATCGATTCACGTGTATTCAAAGTTTTGAGCAGCATAAGTGTAAAATTAACCAAAGAACAGTTAGTGATGAGGTACTTACGTCATCGGCTAAAGGCTTCTGCGATGGCGGAGATTGTAGGGCCGTTATCGGGGCTGTGAGGAGGTAGGAGGCAATACTGCAGCAGCCACTGTGAATGAGAATAGAATATGGCACTCAGAACGAGCCGTTTGGCCCATTCTTGGGCTGCTACCCGAGCCCCGTGCTACATTGATTTTAATCTGTATACTGTATTGTAGCTGTATACTGTGTTGTAGTTGTATACTGTGTTGTAGCTGTATACTGTGTTGTAGCTGTATACTGTGTTGTAGCTGTATGTATACTGTATTGTAATTGTATACTGTGTTGTAGCTGTATACTGTATTGTAGTTGTATACTGTATTGTAGCTGTATACTGTATTGTAGCTGTATACTGTATTGTAGCTGTATACTGTGTTGTAGCTGTATACTGTATTGTAGTTGTATACTGTGTTGTAGCTGTATACTGTATTGTAGTTGTATACTGTATTGTATCTGTATACTGTATTGTAGCTGTATACTGTATTGTAGCTGTATACTGTATTGTATCTGTATACTGTATTGTAGCTGTATACTGTGTTGTAGCTGTATACAGAATTGTTGCTGTATACTGTATTGTAGCTGTATACTGTGTTGTAGCTGTATACAGAATTGTTGCTGTATACAGAATTGTTGCTGTATACTGTATTGTAGCTGTATACTGTGTTGTAGCTGTATACAGAATTGTTGCTGTATACTGTGTTGTAGCTGTATACTGTATTGCAGC
>VCRD01006707.1:7358-25324 GCA_006783055.1 Trinorchestia longiramus
CATCATTAGTAATTTTTTTACGTACATTGGAGTGCACTGCGAGGTGAGGAAAACAATTTATAGGCGTATCAGAATTGCTAATAGCATACGGAGTGTTAGTTGCATGACAGTGACTTTGCTTAAACGAATTCTTAACAGTAGGCTTATAATATAACACGTTACTGTTGTGAGATGCGATTTGGTTTCTCACATTAGCGTGAACTGATGGTATTTTCATTGCATTTGAGTCATGCATTTGGTGAGTTACGTAACAGATATTTTGTTGAGACACTGGCTTAATGCTAGATTTATTATATAACATATTATCGTTCGATGCTATTCGATTATTTCTTACATTAGTATATGCTAAGTGATGATGTATATGCGAAGTGGGGTAGATGCTTTGGAGGGAAAGGTGGAGAGGTGGAGGGGGTAAGCTTTAGATGGTAAGATGCTGTGGAGGGAAAGTGGAGAGGTGGAGGGGTTTGCTTAGGAGGGAAGGAAGTGGAGAGGTGGAGGGAAGTTGTTCGTAGCGACACATAAGTGAGGCTTTGTGTCTTGCGCTAGGCAAGTACGAACCCGGTGGGAGGGGTAGGAGGTAGCGTTCATACCTATCCAGAGATGGTCGGTCTATTCGTTATTTAAAGTTGTTGTGGAGATTTTGATAGAAGAACAAAGGTGGCCTTTCTTTTGTACACAAACGTTGTTTTTTCTTTTCCTCTCCTTGCAACGAGGAAAGTTAGTCTTGCATTTGCAATGGACATGTTTGGATTTATTCAAACTTTGATGGGTGATGAATTTGGGATTACTATCTCTTTTTTATTACACCAGTACCTTTGATTATCATTAAGAAGGGTGCAGACACTTTCACATTGACACTTTCTTTTGTAATAGTTCTTTTTTCCCAATTTCATGTCTGGCCGATATTTCCACTGAGGTACTATAAAACACTGCTTTAACTGCGTGAGCTTTCTTTGCAAGGGAGGGTAGGGAGAAGGGTAAGCTCTGTTCGACTGAGGGGAGGTTTCCTTCAGCGCAAGGGCTGTTCTTAGGCCTACCTACTTTTTAGTTACTGAGTCAGACACTGCAAGCATTTGGACAGGATTATTACTATATTTTTGCTTAAAATTTGCACACATTCAAACTTTAAGTCACTTTTTTCAATTTCATTGGGGGCACATTCACGGGGATGTCAGTTTGATTTAGATGCTTGGTAGTACTGTCTTTCTGTCGCATTTTGAATAATTTGAGCACCAATTTTCTGGTGCGTCTGTTCACGTGAACGGTCAAGCAACAAGCGGGAGGTAAAGTTAAAAAAACGTATTCACGTTAAAGAAACGTATTCACTTGTTTCTAGTTAATTCATTTAACAATATTATCGTTTTGCTTATTTTCTTCAAGAAATCACACATGTCACAGGCAATTTAATAACATCTCGTCATAATACGTTGGTAATACCTCATGGACAAGGATTGTATAACTCACGAGAATGATGAATATTACCGTCAGAACTGTTATTGGAGAAAACGGGAAAACTATTCACACATGAGCCTTGTACATATGCTTAAAATTTACGTTGGTTATTGCCCAGCACCGAAAAAACCGAGAAATAACTATTATGAAAACTCCGCATGGTAATTTTTGGTCATCGTACTGGAAATATAATTATCTTTGATCATCCTGCATATCTAGCTGTCTCATCATTCTGATGATATGAGTATCTTAATTATTCTGAAGATATAATCCTTCTTTAATTGGACTCCTAAAGAGAATGGTAAGCCACAAAATGTATGCATTTAAAGTTCATAAGTCTACTTGCCATCATATTTTTATTCAATATGACTTAGGATTGCCAGGAAATAATACTGAAGAGCAGAACTCAACTCATAATTGTGGTAAAAAGTATTGTACGGCCTGAAATTATTAAAAGTTCTCCATAATTAATGGCAGACATAAGAAAGGATAGTAAATAAACACGTCAAAATTAAGCATGTTCTATTCTGATGGTTGGGAAAATTAATAATGGCAGCCGTCCTCCGTATTAGGGCAGATGAGCATAAAATGGTATACTCTATCGAAACAGATTAATTGCATTCGTAACACCTTTATAGTTAGGTACTACACTGAACAAACAAATTTGGATGAAAAAGTCACTTCGAAAATACGAAAATTTTCAAATCGCTGACAATATTTTACCTTGAAATAACATCAAGCTTAGCACTTGAGATTTGCACTGGAGATTTGGCGATTGCGATTAGAAAATAAAAATCCAACACTCGTTAATAATACCTTAAGACAATGTTGGCTGTTTTACTCCCATTACGGATCAAATAAACTTATACAGATTCCCCACAATAAATGATTTGCTACTTTGAGTGACGGCACTGCATGTATCCCTGCTCTAAGAGCCACCTTTATCCTGCAAAAATAAATGTGTAAATTTTCCACATGTATTCCTTCTACGCACACGATTCAGCGCACGAGTAAGATCTGATACCGCTCGTCAGCATGATGGTTTTAATTAAATTCGCTTCGAATCAAATTAACACTTTCCCTACCCATTCCCAAGGTGTTTGAATTTTCCTACATGGCTACCAGCAAATCACGCTCCTTCCCTCGCAAAATCTATCTTCAAGTCCCCCTCTACCGTCAGCAGCCCTAACGTTTTAAACGAGGTAACTCCTCCCTCGTGTGGCTTCCGCTTTCAAAAGTCTTTTTGTTCCGCTAATAAAATAAAGTCGGTTTCCAAATCCCAGTAATATGCTCTGAGCACTCTGATGTACTTTCTTGTGCATATTTTAAACAAAATCTACCGTTGGCAGAACAGCACTCATTATTTATTTTATTTTTTCTTCTGAGCGTCCTGCGTTCCTCTTGTAGAGTCACCAAGGGTTCTCCCACAAATTTACTCGTGTATGACATGCAAAAGAGCCATGTAAACGGATTCTACGCTCGCTCTGTTCTCAAGTGACCTTATGACCCAGAGCTCCATCATTGTAATCTTCATTGTTGTAGAGTTAGAAATTCCCAGATTACAGTATTATAGTTTTATGTTCGAAACTTTCCTATTTGTTAAAAAAACACTATTTTCATGACAGCCAGAAGACGTAAGAGCTGCACGAATGCTGCCAACAGATTTCCATCTTGTAGAGCAGCGGTAACGGCTGATAAAGACTCGGCTTTTCAGCTATTTAGTTCAAATTCGAGGTAGCCGATTTAAATTTTTTCAACGGAGCCACATTTTGTTGTTTCTTTTGCATGCTTCTATTATTAGTAAACAGAGTTTTGTTGTCGAAAATTTGATCATCCAACTCGCTGGCACTCAGTAACATGTCGAAGACTTCTATTTTTTCCAATTTAAAAACTCTGCAATGCTGACTTTTCAGTCTGCATTCCGATTAGTTTCCTCCCAAAACGCAGAGAAAGACACAGATCTAAAAAAATATTCTCTTTAGACTGATATACTAGACAAGTGAAAATTTTGTTACCAAAAATGAACATGCTTAAAATAGGAAATTAAAATAAAATGTCTAAGCGTATGAGTATTTTTATTTACAACACTATTGCAAAATTATATAGTAAAATTTAATAAATGTGCCACATTGTTTAGCAATTTGTTTGCATGATTAGAAACTCATAATCCATAAATGGGCTCTGTTACATGCATGGCAAAATTACCCATGTCAAATGATTATTGTAATCTTCAGAAAACTACAGACTAGAAAATATATAGTATTGAAAATACACTATGGGTTTGTCCACTGTACCTGTGCGAAATTCCGATCAGTTTAATAGTTTCGCTTTGGTTAAATATTTGCACCAGACAGTTTTGAGCTCGGCATCTATTAATTAACTTCGGCCAATCTCTTCAAATGGTAGTGTTATGGACTGGCTCTCCGTGCTCAAAGAAGTGAACATCCTGCTTGCTCTCTCTTGGAAATCCCTCATTAAGTGTTGTTTCAAGGAATAATATGTTGCTGGTGAAAAAGAAGCGTGGATTTTGGACTGCATTGATGTAAGGTAGTTCCTCAAGCCTATAGTTTAAGAATTTATTTTCATCAAAGTCACAAAACTATTCCAACATAGGTTCGAAAAACATTTGGAAAAATATGATCGATATTAGCTTGATCATTTTTGTATGACGTATTTTGTCAAGATGAGCATCAAAATCATGGCATGTATGGAAAAATTGCTTTAAACATGTTTTTCAACAAATGACACCCCTGATTTCAGATAGTTAGCTTGTTAAAACAATAATAACAGAAATTTCCTGCCAGTTTTAAGCAATAATTTGCATGAATCTATTCGTTCATATATGTGTACGTGTATAAAATTGTAATTAAGGTATAAAATTAGCCACGACGAGTTTCTTTTTTGCCCCAATTCAGTATATAAATTTTAGTATTTATTTTCTGATGCAACAACTTCTATCTAACTCTGAGTGTGCCCAAATCTTTGATTCGATGTTCCATAATGGCTCTTCCAATGAATGAAAATTCCATCTGCAAATAATTTTCTCAAATGCAGTGTCATATCATCAAACAATTCGAGGTGAACTTGAGTAGACCAAATTTTATAATACCTACATTTTTCGGGCTGAGTCTCCCAAAAAATCTTTAATATGTTATTACTCGATAGTTTCCGTGGAATTTTCACGGTTACGATTTGACTAATTTGAAATTCTTCTACAAACGAACGTATAAAATACTTAGGACGAATTATATATTTTAAAATTAATGCTAGTAGACTCATACGTGAAAATTCACGTGTATTTTACTGAATTTTTTCTTTTGGTTCGCTAGTTGACGCGGGTTATGGTAAGGAGTTTCCACATTGAAGGATGTGCCTTTGGTATCCAAAATACAATACTTACAATATGTGTATATCCTACCGAATTTCCTCCTATCTAAATTTTTTATAGCGTGATAAGAAGACGGGCCAAGGAAGCAAACAAAAAACAAACTATGTATCCCACTATGTAGAATAATACCCAATATCAATGATTACATTTCTTTTCTATTGTATAAAACGCTAAATTTATGGTAGGGATCTATATATTAATACGCGTACGACTATCGAACCTGTGCGTCACACCCTTCATTGCTGTATCTATTATAGGGTTGGGGTCGGGTCACCATACATTACGTTACTTTGGGTTTGGATTTTTATGAATGTTTTGGTTTTTGAATTTTTATCCATTTTTTAATTTTCAATGGTTTAAATTTTTTTTATTTTTTCAACTACTTTTTAAGGTTTTTAATATTGTAAATTTTCAAATGGTTTATTTTTTTGAATTTTTGAAGTTTTTGAGCTTTTTGAATATTTTAGTTGTTTTTATCTCTGATTTTGTTTTAATTTTTTAAATTGCAAGAAATTTTTCCTTTTTATTAGTTTTGTATTTTATGAATATATGGAGTTTTTTAAATTTTTGATATTTTGTCAGTTATCTGAATTATTGAAATGTTTTGAATTTTTTTAAAATGTTTTGATATTTGAATTTTTTGAAATTTTAAAAAGTGCTGCCAGCGTATCGGTGATACCGACAATACCTTAATATGTACGAACCTGTACTATGCGGCCCCATTAAAGTGCGAATTTTTGAACGTGGCCCTTGCACTGAAAAGTTTGTCCACCCCTGATCTAAAGCAATGGAGCAGAGAATAAGAGAACAAAGAGAAGCAGCAAGAGAGCGTCAGAGAAGTAGCCGACAGCGCTTGCGAGAAGACTAAAGGCAAGCAACTCGTGATAGAAGCAGACTACGAATGCAACAGCGAAGGATGAATATGAGTCAGGAGGAGCAAGAATTGCATCTTCAAATCATGAGAAATAGAGATCAAGAAAGTCGATATGATATGAATGATGTGGAGAGACAACAATTTCTAGAAAACAGGGGAAACAGATACCAAGAAAGACGAAATGATATGAATGATGGGGAGTGACAGCAATTTCTAGGAAACAGGAGAAATAGAGTCCCTGAAAGAAGAAATAATAATAATATGGAACACCAGATACATTACACTGGAGCCATGGATGTCTGATGTCAATTTTGCGGAGCTTTAAGATTCCAAAGAGAACAACTAAATTGATGTCATAATGGAAAAGTTTCACTTCCTCCCCTACATGAATACCCCGATAATTTGTGATTACTCTTTGATGCCGACGGTGCAGAGGGTTCTAATTTCAGACAGAATATAAGAAACTATAATTCTGCATTTGATTTCGCATCTTTCGGTGCGAACATTAGACTTCCTCCAGGACGTGGACCGTATTGTTTCCGTTTACTAGGTCAAACAACTGCGCAAGCAACCTCCATGCAGATGACCCTGAAGAGAGAAGATACGGCCGGATCTACATCTTAGAAACCAATGAAGCCATACAAACTAGAGCAAATACGCACGAAAATGCTAACTGCTTAGTATCTGTTTTTCTAGAACAATGAACTAACTGCCAATTATTCTCGGGTCCTGCTAGTTTGCCATAAATGTTTCATGTTCGTTCCTGTCTGTGTGAAGCTCGTATTTTTGTACCAGAAGTGAATGAAGCACAAGTCGAGTTGATTATTGAGTCGAGTTGAGCTGAAACACAATTCAAACTGCATACTCTCCTGATATGACATAATTATTTCATTTTATGTTCAGATTGCTGTTTAGTAATCTTTATCAATAATATTTTTCCGAATATTATGATTGATATTGTAATTAAATTGACGCTTGAACTATGACATATTTGCATCGATTAGAGGTAAATTTTAGAAAAAAAGGCTGTAGCCGGTGGTTCGTACTGTACTTTACTAGCATAATTTATCAGTCAACACAATTTTCGTGGCTGATCCTAGTTAGACTTGACTAAAGAATCATAGAAATATCACGATATGGACTTTTTAGGCGTACAATGTTTTGCGTGGTAATATATTTAAGTGAACTGACTTATTCATATGAAATATTAAATAAACAACACTTGTTTCTTAACGTTCGTGTGTTAGAACGCATACTGACACGGAGAAGCATTACAGGAAGTATCAGGCTGGAGCTGATTACGCTGACGTGTTTGTGATTGTCTTGTGGAACACTTATTGGTCTATTTACAGAACTGAAGTGGTAATGTATATCGTGCACGATATTCTTAGTTAAAATAGATGAATGAAAAACTCATTGCTTCTTTGATGCATTCGTGATCCTCTTTTTTCACAACCAAGAGAGAACCAACTTCTGCGATCCGAAAAATAGGCAATCCGTAATAACCAAAGTTTAAATGAAGCAAATTATTAGAAGTATATTTTTGAAACTGTCAGTTTACTTCTCCTAACTGATCACGAGAGAAATTTGCAGACCAGATTCAGACCTTGCGATGCAAGAATTTTAGAGCGGACAGTGTCTTTTATCCAGCGTGAATTCCTTTCACGAGTATTACTAATGTCTAAATGTTGTTGTCACCTACCTGAAATATTCATAGTAATTCGTTGTCAGAGTTCTGCACTCATACAAATGAAATATTGCATAGCCCAACTTCCGTTCAAAATTGGCAAATAATCCATGCATGTAAAAATTAATGTGCGTGTTTATTTTAAAATGCAATTTTATATCTAAATACACTAAGCATGACTTTGCTGTGCATTATTTAATGGTTTTCAGGAAAAGATAGAAAAGAGTATATGAACTATATCAGAAAAATAATTGAATACATCACGTGTCCAATGATTGGCTCACAACTGCCGACAGTTTTGATAATATGGGTTCCATCAAAGTGAGGCTCTTTCAATGGGGGGTTAGAAAAAACAGTGAGATAATTTCATCTATATCTTTCAATGGTTTAATTTTAAAATGGTTATCAGTATGCATGGGCTTACAGAAGCTTGCAGTCTTTTGAGTTCTCGACCGGTTAATAAACAGAAATTTTACATTCTCAGAAATTACTTTAGCAAACAATTCACGTATATGAACTCATCACAAAGTAAGTTGGTTCGAGATTCGATAGGTCAGTTGAGTCCCCCATGATCTTGGAGAACCACTTGGGTCAGACGGTTGTATCGTAAGGCAATATTGAAACCTTAATACGACGAGAACACAGACACCGTATTTTCTGCATTCTGGTTTTGTTCGGACAGAACAAAACACGCTGAGTAGAACATAATGTCTTTGATGCTGTGATGCCAGTGTATAAGTGCCAGGTGCCGTGGGTTTCTTGGCTTTGCTATTGTCTCTGCTGCGCATATTTGCAATAATCTAATTGTCATGGTGGATTGGTACTCCAAAGAATTTGGTTTCGAACGACCCTCAGTGGTCAGGAAGTTAGATTCAACCACAGACTCAGTGGCTAGATTTCTTTAATGAATTATTCTGTGAGCTGATAGGATACTAAAAATTTCATTTGTAGTGAATGAAATCGTTAGCTCGTTGCGCTACATTACTTTCTGTTGTTGTTATTGTATTAAGAATATCCCTGTCAAGTGTATGTGCTACGATGGGAGAACTCAAATCTTTAATTACTAGAAGTAATTTGTTTGTTTCTTATCTACTTTTTTGAAGATTTATGTATTAGTTTGGAAAGAAAAACATGTGGTGTGTACTCAAGCTGTTTATTTGGTCTCCACAATTCACATGATACTTTTATTAATCTTTGCAATAATTTCCTTCATTTTTTTTAACTTCTCTCCTACAATTAATTTGCCATGACTTCTTTTAGATGACTTCTTCAAAAGGATGATACTCAGCTGTACAGAACCAGTTCTTTTTTTAAGCACGATTCTACATCAAAGAGACAATCCAGAATGACTACTTTCGAAAGCTATTTCTTATTTTGCAAACCCTTAGCTTAAATCATTTTGATAATATTGATAATGATTACCTCATGATATAGAATTAGTGATAATTACATCAGTAGGAAGAATACAGATTAAATAATTATTGTTATCTTATGGTTAACTGTTATTGTCTCATATGTTAGTTGATTTTAATTATCATTGAAAATAATAAAACTGTTTTCCCTAAATTAATTTCAAGTTAATAACCACAAAATTTCTTCTTCTCTCTTGAACGAAACATTTTATTCATGAACCGATAAAGAATTGTCATTCAAGGTGCAATGCATTATAAATCAGCGATTATTTATTCGTTCTTGTACGAAACATTTTATTCATGAACCGATAAAGAATTGTCATTCAAGGTGCAATGCATTATAAATCAGCGATTATTTATTCCGTAGCAATAATTATTGCAGTCATCTATCACTACGCTGCTCATGGTGAGGGAGCAATATATTATATAACAATTCAGCATTAGAGTATATGATATCAACCTGGCATGAGTTAACTTAATAATTTTACAAGCGTAAACAATTATAGGACATAGACTAGTAATATGAACTAAAATTTACCTAAAGTTACCTAACAGACTCTCATAAACGTACGGCGATTCGTTTAATGCTTTGTTTTAATTTTTAGTGCCTCGTCTTGCTAGAGTCTCGTGTGTCCAACATCTGCAGCTAAAATTGTACCTCAAATAGCCTAGTAATAGTAGTAGCCTATTTGATTTTACAGGATGTTGTTAAACTTCAGTTTGACTATTAATAATAAGTGTCACTGTTTGTCACTGCGTCATTAATAATTTTATTTATGTTTTTAATTTTTGATGCGGATTACGGTTTAAAGATAGAGGTCCCAGTTTTTCATTCGCTTTCAAATTATTTTCTCTGTTAATTGACGTCCAGCCTTTTATATCCCCTGGGCTGATTCTTTTTTTCAATTGTAGTAAACTTGTGTCTACAATTGTTCGATTTATCATCAAAATTGTTTTTTCTTTACCATCAAATAATTAGAACTTATTGACGGAATAGCTGCGTGTGCGAGTATATGTCGCCTGTTTTTCAGTTTCATAAATGAAGTTCTGTCATTCTTGGTAGTGAACTAGCATAGCACTTGAACAAAGTGTGCAGTCTACCTCGCTCTAAAGCTTGGCTTCTGAAATGTCTGTCCACGACAAACCAGAGAATCGTTACAAGAATTTCTAGACCGTTAATGATAGAAGTATTTGTGAAGAATGCATGTCACATATTTTTTACTAATCTGACTGTCTATTAATTTCGAAAGGGGACATGATAGAACTTTTTATCGTGACAGGTCTTGCTATCAAACTCTGTTGATAGAAAGGTATAAGACTCTGATGTGTGGCACATAAATTTTAACCAGTTAACGACCAGGTGCACTATACTATTAAAAAAGCCCCAAAATAAACAAACTGTTGCAAAAGCGACAATGCGACCGGTGGTAACATGTTCAAAAGATGTTCCTGCTCTGTTTTGATGATGTCATACACCAGCCAGTTTGCTGCCTCTCATTATAGCACTGTTTTGCCTTGTGCAAAGCAGATTTTACTTATGGGCAACTTTTTTCACATTCACAGCCCTATGGCAGAAAAATCTGGTAAGTTATTAAAGTAAAAAGACATTTGTTGATTATTCCATCTATCGAAAACCTATGTGACTAATTGTCAGGATGAAGTAGTGATTTGGGAAACATACATTAGCTCATTTCCAAAGGAGACCGTACGGTATAATTCGATTAGAATAGAATGAGGCTATATGAACGAACCTTCTGGCCCATTCTTGGGTCGGATAATTATTTTGATAATTATTTGGTTGTTTACCCAAGTCCCATGCCGTATTTCTAGCCGCGTCAAACATATCGGTAGCGGGATTCGAACCCGGGTCTTTCCGCTCGCAAGCAGATTCGCTCACCAGTCGACCAAGCTGGTGATACCATTGGACCAAGCTGGTGATTAGTGGCATTGTCATACGATGTGCTGGCAAATTGATATGATCTACCAATGAGTCTATAAATTAGGCTTTGCTAAGGGAAATTATTGTTCAATTGGATTATTTCTTGACCGTGCTTAAAAAAAATTAAGTATAGCTTTCATAGATTTTCATTTGTTTTACATATTTTAATAATATTCGTTACTTATGATAATGTGCACTTCTGTATTTATTTTTCCTATACTGTAAAGTGACGCATGTTGATGAGTAAATTATATTTTGCACAGTTATCAATCAATCACTGATCATATTTTTGCCATTTTCAGGATTGCACAGTGGAATAATATCGGGTCATTGTTTCCCACAAAATTTAAACCCAGTCTGTGGAAACAGTTCGTGGCCACTTCATCCGCTAGCGATTATTAAGATATAACAGATGACGATGCTTACAAATTAGATTCTGATATGGTTCCACTGAAGACCAAGAATGCACCAAATGAAAAAGAAAATAAGCCAGCTGTGAGGCTGTCTTGGAAAAAATTAGCGACTGTAGTCCTTCATTCGATGTGTTTGCAACTGAATATGATCTTTGGCTATGCACTTCATTTGAATATTTGCTGATTCTCTTCAAGGAACTATTATCAGATGAAGTAAGAGTGGAAGTTTGTTCTCAAACGAAGTTGTATTCGATATAAAACGATCCTTCCAAACCTTTCAGTCTCCACTAGAATTATAATAATGGATTTAACATGTTAAGGAATTCTAACGACTAAAATAACAAAAACACGTCTTTACCGATCCAACTGCCTCAACGAGAAAATTGCTCTAATAATACCTTACACAAATGTGGAAAGAATAACAGTAAACATTCGAGTGGTGAATAGTTCTGTGGATTCAAATAATATAAGTGCAAAATAAAGTTTGCTCGTCGATGGTTTACGTCAAAAGTTTCAGAAAATCATAATAGAAAAACATCTCTGAGTAGTAAAGCAGATGGCTCTTCTCAAGGGAGCTTCTCTGAAGAAATATATTTCAAAAAAGAAAATTCTCAGAGGGGAGGAACAAAATCTCAGTAGTTGCTGATGAATCTCATATGCTGTACGACGTTGTAACATATATTAGGAAGATCTCCAACTGTCAGAAATCCCTGACATGGGTGCAAGTCACAGTTCAATGCCTTCTAATGATGAATGTGAAATCCAAACAGGAAGTACAGTTGTTACTGCTCTCAAGTGGAATAACGGTTGAACTGTTTGCCTACTGTCCAGTTTTTTAAATTTTCACTACGTAGGAAACTACTAGAAGTACGTTAAAGGAATGAAGTATGTGTTAATATTCTCGTATCAAATATTGCTTCAGATTAGAATGGCCACCTGGAGGATATTGATCTTCATGCTCAATTTATGGCTCATTACAAAATAAGCTTCAGGTCAAAAATATACATTAGGCTTGTGCTCCATCTGATTGACACGACTGTTGTAAACAACTGGCGGCTTTAGCGAAGGGTTGAATAGAGAAATGTTCTTCCATATTAATTACACACTTCGATATGTTAGTCCAAGCTAAGGTCCTCTGATTTTTTGTTATACAGGAACAAAGATGTAGTAAGAAAATGAGGTAGCATACGTTTTGAAAATGTGCGATCTGAGTTTACTAAAAAAAGGTTCAAATCAATGCCACAAAACCTATTCCTGAAAAATCAATTTCGAAAAGATGAAGTCAGACACCTTCTTTCAATTGCTGAAATAGAAAAATGTGTATACGTCCAAAATGAACATGAAGGATCAAAATGTTTTGCCGGAAATGCAAAGTTTACCTTCGTTGTGGAACTGGCAGACATTGCTTCATCCGATGTCATACGGAATAAAAAATTTCTCCAGCTTGACCAAATTTTTACAGCAGTTTTTAGTTAGCCTTCGAGTTGTATATATGAAAAACAATTTATGTATGATTTTTTCACACAGAGGGAAACACACCATTTGTTTATTCATGAGACCACGTGTACGATACGGTCGTTTTTCGTACAGTGGGCTCGCGAGACCAAATGGGCCAAAACTTCGCTTATAAATATTTTTATTTTTAACAGTTTCCGCATGTGTCTATAATTTGTTACCTTCCATAGGTTCCTTAAGCACAAGACAATTGTTAAAAATAATGTTCTTATCGAACAGGAAAAACTAATTGCTCGAAGGTTGAAGCTTGGGTTTAATGCATGGTCAATACAGTTTTCTATGGAGTTATCGTAAAAGAAATCCGTTAAAGAGATCATGGTTTGATGGGTGCAATTTATATCCCAACGTAAAGACGAAGACTGATTGTTTCAACCCCTGATTGTATCCACAAACACAAATTTATTCACCATAAGAATTACAAAATAAAAGGTCGTACATGGTTTACTCATTTCTCAACATAATCGAGAAAACAGATATAACCTGGGTAACAAAGGTACGAGCAATGTACCATGCCAGCTAAAACCGATACTACCGCTATATGTGAGTTACCATCGAAGTGTAATCCGTTTTCTGCGAGTAAAGGGCATAGTACTGCAAAACGAGTTAAGATAATGATGACAACTTTATGAGCGAGGGTAATGTACGGAAATGGCGGGGAAAATTTAAAGAATGGCGAACCGACGTTTTTGAATAAGGTGGGCAAGGATGCAACTCCACCACCACTTTTTCCACAGTCTCTACGGACGTCAGTTCCCCCTTCTTCAAATTTTCTAAACTATTTCTGTACACTACCTTCACTCATAAAGTTGTCTCCGTCTACTTTGTTCGTTCTGCAGCAGTATGTCCTTTTGCATACAGAAAACTGATTACTCTTCTAACCCACTTTTGGAGGGAACATCAGTTGTAGCGACCATGTTCAATTGCTCGTTTCTCAAGAAATTGGGCTGTATCCGTTTTGGGGATCATGTAGAGCAGTGATTCTCAAACACGGTGCCGCGGCACACTAGTGTGCCGCGAGACCAAATTTAATGCGCCGCGAAACAAGAAAACAGCACAAAAATCTACGTATATTTTTCATAAAGTTTAAACTAATTTCCTCTCAAATCCTGAAGAATGTGAATTATTATTCAAAATGTTACATTTTAGTGAGTGAAAAGTTCAGGTTAAGCACCGCAAGCAGTGCCAGTAACACTAAATTGTACCGTAGTTATTGCAAAACATTGTGGATCGCAATATGGCACTTTATTAACATAATTATATGAACCGCATTAAATTATAACTTTTATCACGAAAACAAATAGAGAACTACATTTACTTCTATGTACGAGCTTTTCGTTCAAGTCACGTCAATAATTTTCGTTTAACTTTGATTAAATTCAGGTTACTTGCTCGTTATCATTTTACCTTCACTATCGAGGGGAATTGGACGATAAGTCAAGTCAACAAAGTGCTTTTATTTGCATATAAGCCATATATTATGAATATCGCAAGTTCAAAAAATTCTCAATGTTTCTCCTACCATATTTTAAAGCTGGACGAAATAATTTGAGAGCTAGCACAGCGGTGTGACTGCCACCACTGTGCTGCCACCTAATTAGTTTGTCACTGCCTGTTATTGAATACGTGAGTGACATTGTGTGTTAACAGTTTTATAATACATATAACTCCCCCTCTTAATAACAATGGATAAATTCATAAAAAGAAAAGTACTAAGTGATGATTGTGAGTCCACTAACAGCAAGCAAATGACAAAACCCGTCAACTCTAGTGCAAAAACAGCTAAAGTTCACCACGACCGAACATACAAGAATGAATAATTGTAGTTAGGATTTTCTTCGACGGGATCAGACGAGCGGCCAAGTCCATTATGTGTTGTTTGTGGTGATACGTTGTGCATTGAATCGATGGTGCCAAGTAAATTAGAAAGACATTTCATTACTAAACATTCCTATCTCGAAAATAAATATGTGATCTATATTCAAAGATTGTTAGATCAGCAAACGAAGCAACAAAATCTTTTCCAAAAAACTTTGAACATATCAAAAAGAGCTTAACTTGCTTCCCTCGAAGTGGCAAAACTGATAGCAGTGAAATCTAAACCTCATACTCAGTATGAGGCTCATTTGCCCGTTGATCATTTTGCCCGCTTGTAGGAAGATGGTTAAATTCATGTTAGGAGAAAAACCGTGGACAGAAATAAACAAAATACCCATATAAAATGATACAATAAGAAAGAGAATTTCAGATTTATCAACGAATATTGAAACTTAAATACAGAGCTTAATGAAAGTATCAAAATTTGCCTTAATAATTGATGAATCGACTGACACAAGCAACAGAGCTCAGTCGCTTGTATTTGTGCGTTTCATTCATGGAAATGAAATCATCAATCAGTTTTTGTGCTGTAAGGAGATGCAAACAACTTTTAGAGGTCAGAATATTTTTGATGTTGTGACAAGCTATTTTGAAAAAAATAATTTGAGCTGGAAGTCTTGCGTTGGCATTTGCACTGATGGAGCACCATGTATGGTTGGCAGTATTAAAATCTTCGCTTCACTAGTACAGAAAGAAAATCCAGAAATCATTCGTACACATTGCTTTTTACATCGAGAAGTTATAGTGTCAAAAGCATCACAGGAAGATTTGAAGGAGGTGTTGTAGCAAGTTATTGAAATAGTCAATTATATTAAAAGTAAACCATTGAAATCGAGGGTGTTTGAAGCCTTGTGGAAAGACATGGATTCTAATCACGTTCGCTTACTTATGCATACCGAAGTTCGATGGCTATCGAAAGGTAAACTCTTGACTCGTGTTCATGATTTACACAAGGAATTGATTGCATTTTTTAAAAAAGAAAAGATGAAACGATTTTATAATTATCTCAAATGCAATTTTTGGATGTCTAAAATGAAATATGTGGCAGATATATTCTGTGATCTTAATACTGTTAACAATGGCATGCAAGGCAGAAATGAAAATATCCTCACTTCAACGGATAAATTGGTATTTCTCAAAAAGAAAATTGATATTTGGAAAGTCAGAGTCGAAAAAGGTGAAACTGATACGTTCCCTACAATGCATAGCTACTGCGAAAAGAAAATGATCCTATTATAGTAAAACATTTGTCTACACTCGGAGAAAGCATTCACCATTATTTTCCGTCATTGAACACAGAGAAGTAAGACTGGATTCGAAATCCGTTCATGGATTTTCCTCATAATGAACCTCAATTACATGACGAAGAAGAATTAGCAATTATTTCAAGTGACCGCAGCTTGAAAATAAAACATTCTTCGGTCCCTATCGATACCTTATGGATTTTCACAAAATATGAATATCCAGCCTTATCAGATGAAGCTCTGGCAGTCCTCTTGCAATTTTCGACTGCCTATCTGTGTGAATTAGGGTTCTCTACATTGCACAATATAAAAATGAAAAAGAGAGAAAGACTACGCTCCACTGAGGAAGAAAGGCGAGTGTGCTTATCCCATGTACGCCCAAGCATTGAAGGGGTTGCAAAACAGCACCAAGCACACGTTTCAGACTAATAACGGCAAATGGAAACAACCAGCACTAAAAATTTTAAACCAAATTAAAAGGTAAGTTTTTTTATTCACATTTTAAAATTTTCCCTTTGAGGCTTAGATCTTTTAAAAATGTAGCTATAGTATAATAATTCTCCATAGTTCACAGTACGATTGCAGTATGTGTGCCGCGACATTTTTAATGGTTGATAAATGTGCCGCGAGTTACAAAAGTTTGAGAAACACTGATGTAGAGAAATAAGTGTGATACAATTTTGTTAGGAAAATATAAGATTCTGCACTACTTTTGTGATGAAGTTAATATATCATCTAAACTTGTTTTTTATAGCCCAGTTGATGTTTGAAAAATACAGCTCTCGTAAAAAAATCATTATAAAGCTCAGCACTCTAGCTATTTGTCTTCGTAAAAATTACGATTATTTGAACGCTCCAGTTAGCATTGATAATTAACGTGAAGTTATCATTCAGAATAAAAGAACCTAAAGAAATGGTATCAACATTAAATCGAAATTGTTTGGGGAACAGTGGCAGGACTTGTGTACACTCCAGCAGGGATGGTGTATATAAATAAGCCAACGCTCTATATTTTGTGAAATGCATTGGGAGGACAGTCAATCAATTCCATGGGCCTTAGATATTCAAATCAACATATAATAATTCATTGATGATTTATTTCATGTGTGGAAGCAAATGGAGCTTGAGGCTTCAGAAAAAAGCAAGTAAAACATCTTCAGTGACACACACTTACTTGGCGTGACTCATGCTGCACAGTGTCTCAGGGACATATCAAATTTACGAGAAAAATCAGTCATTATTTGTTATCTTCAGCCTAGGATGCCCATGGTCCGGCTGTGGTATGATAAAAATGCCACAACTATCGTGACAAAGGCACATTGCTTCTACGAATCAGTCTACTCGTTTCAAGAAGTTGCAAGTATAGCTCTACATGCGCGGAATTGAGCAAAGTATCGTTATTTTTATTAGAAAAGCAATAAAAAATCAGTACTGGATTTAATTTCAAATGACAGTTCGGTAAACAAAACAAAAAACAATACAAAAACGTATATTTCCAATAAAGTTGGTACATAAGAAATGTAACAGTATTGGTTTTTAAAAATGCATTATCATAAAATCCTTAGGTGGTAGGTATTTTATGCGTAGTATCATAGATGATAGAACAGCAGTACCTACGGGTATACGTAAACATTCACATCACGCAATGAACGTTAAATATACATGGGGTAACAAATGAAACTTTGCTTTTTCAATGATGACTTAAGAGGTAATCATTGGTGATTCATATAAATTCTGACGTGGTAGGTATTATACGCATTTTAGGTGATAAGCGAAATACTTTCTTTAGGTACAGATTAAACTTGACATCATTCTATTTAACTGAATTGGATTTTTAACATCCGAGAAAGGCCAAAAAAGGAAAATTATGAGAGCAAAAACTTAAAACATAAAGTTGTGATTGTTATTAAATTAAAATTGTAATTTCTAATTACTGGTTGACCGTATGGTATGGCTTGGTGATGATCGATTTAATTTAATCATTATTACAGTTATCTGTAAACATCGTGTTTAATATGAACGGGCGTTATATATCAGAAAAAGAGAGTAAAGAAATAAAATATAACAGTGAATGTGTCAAATTTTCAATACTTAGATGTTGATATAGATAAGAAAAGCTGTAGTAGACTAAAGTTCTGAGGTTTCACGGTCACTTATTGCAGCAAAG
>VCRD01006708.1:11450-25318 GCA_006783055.1 Trinorchestia longiramus
GTGTGCTGACACAGCCAGAAGTGTGCGGACACAGCCAGAAGTGTGCGGACACAGCCAGAAGTGTGCGGACACAGCCAGAAGTGTGCGGACACAGCCAGAAGTGTGCGGACACAGCCAGAAGTGTGCTGACACAGCCAGAAGTGTGCTGACACAGCCAGAAGTGTGCTGACACAGCCACTGATCTTGATTGCAACGCTCCAGGCTACTTCTATGACTCACTTCTTTTCTTTGATTAATTTGTTAAGGCGTCCCCACGACTAATCCGAATATTCATTCTCACGAATAAGAAAATTTTGTAGTTTTTAAAGTTACTTTTTCCTGAAACGCACATAAAAATATGCATACAATTGAGGACCGGGTAATATAGTTTTAGTTAAATACTTGTGGTGTTGAGAGAGCGAACGAAAAAAATTAAAGCGAAATCGAAGAATTTCATTGAAAGAAGATAGGCAAATAATACTTAGGAGAACCACATACACCGGCACAAGGGATACCAAAACTCAGTAAGCAAAAGAGTGTTCCTCTAATGATGATTTTTGCCCCAAATTTTTAAAACAGAATTGCTCGCTTCAATGAAAACAAAATTCACATTGTTGCTTTACGATCAGGAAAAATCTTTCGCAAACAAATCACTGCACAGACAAAAATCACATTTTTGCGGATGTCTGCAGGATAGGAAGAGTGGCAAGACTCGTAGAGTGACAAAACATACTTCAAAAACTCTCAAAGCAGATATTGAACAGCGAAATGCAAAATGTACATCGAGGAAAAAATGACGCTTTATAACATTTGAAGCTGTATAAAAACGTCAATTTCTCCTCGACAGCCCAGTACCGAACAACACCAGGTACAGATCCACTTGAGACTCACAGTGTTGATAGCATGAGTCGCCCGTACAACCGTCCGATACAACCACCACCACAAGATCTCCATGTGCTGCAATATAACGGTGGTACAAGTCAGCAGGGAGCGGTACAAGTCAGCAGGGAGCGGTACAAGTCAGCAGGGAGCGGTACAAGTCAGCAGGGAGCGGTACAAGTCAGCAGGGAGCGGTACAAGTCAGCAGGAAGCGGTACAAGTCAGCAGGAAGCGGTACAAGTCAGACTAGAGGGTTAAAAATGGCACAGGGGCTGTACTCACCAAAATTTCAGTTAACTTTCAATACTGAAACACGTCTACGGAAAAAATTGTCGTACAGCCTTCCTATATAATTGTTGCAACAGACTGCAGTCAACAGAGACTGCGCTCAACAGTCCTCACACACTCACTAGAATAAGTATTTAGTTAATAGCAACCTCATTTCATGTACGCCAATAACTGAGCCCGAACTTCATTAACTACCAGGAATCTCACTTCACCCATAATTGCAAGTTAGGAAACTCTTAAAAATATTCGGTAATATGACTTTCCAAACCCCAAGCTTCGTCCCAATTCAACTCTCACTAACCCATAAAAGTCGGTGCCTAAACTAGAGTGCATTCTAATTACCATCAATTTTTTTAAACTTATGCGTGAGAGCACAAACAAAACTCTGGAACCATACCACGCAAGTTCAGTTGACAGCCAAAACGCCAGCAACTTCTGCAAGATAACAACGACAACAATGTACATCCTCACTAAACAACAGCCAAGACTTGACCGAGTTAGATGACAGCAGAGCGGCAGTCATTATAGACCTGCTACGTGTCAGTAAAACCAGCTTGCTGATACCTCACCAAGGAGAGAGAGAAGATTTTGAATCAAGAAAAACTTGTTAGCCGAAATTTACTTTCTACCTCGACCGTGGGTTTCTAGGGAGTCATGAGCGTAAAAGTGGACAGATACATCTTGGTTTAGCAGATTCTAAACTCCATTTACCTATAAAAAAAGAGGAAAAGATTCAGTGTCCCACAGAACCAACGCATGACTTGCGTCTCCCTACACCCATCACAAGACGCAAACGTCTTCAACAAAGTCATACTTCGTCTTAAGCCTTATCAGTGATAAACTAACCGTGTGGTATCAATGACGATTACATGACAGACATAGAATACATATACGTAAATATGATACGGAATAATGCGTAACTAGTGAAAGTCCGCATAACAGGAACAAAATCTAAATCTGTCAAGTGAGGAACAACATATAACGTCTTGAATAATATTTCAACATAGTAGTATAGTAATACCCAATACCTGATGCACAGGCACCATTTGAAGAGTAGAAGCAATTGAGTACTGTATGAAATGCAGGAATATAACATGTATAGCACACGCTAGTGTGAATAGACTAAAGTATAGGTAGCGTATTGGCCATTTCTCTCGCACAGGTGGCCAGAACTGGCCAGTAATGGCCGCTTTCTTCTGATATCCGTCGTAGTACTCGCACTTATTTTGTCTATTTTCATAGTATGAGTCCAACTTTTAGTACTGAAACATACTTAATAACAGTTTTTAATTCGGCAACATACTATACATAAGACACAAGTGACGTATCATGTATGAGAGTTTGCATTGCATGGAATAAATACTATTATGCGTGAGATACAACTTTTGCTGTGTAGGCATGCTACTAATTCACTACAAGGCACCGTATTCGACTTGTGTATTATTGTGTACGTTAAGAGACTGGTGCGCGTTGTCCGATTTGCCGCGTATGGCATACAACTAACATAACAAGTATGATACACACAAGTGATGCAGCATTTATAGCATACAAGTTGTACACCATTATTGGAATATGATGCAGGAGTGAAATTGAGCACCTAGTAGCACACATCCTATATGTCACAAAAACAAAAAAATATCAATAAGAACATGAAAAGAGTTGGAGGGTCTCACTAATGTTGCACGATGGGCCTGAAAAGCCTGCCTCACAGCGGCAGAGGTCTGGCTTGATGCACACGCCATGGATGCAGTCGTGAGAACAGATGGGGATGCAGCGATCCTCGTACGGTACTCTTGTGTAGCCACTGCAACACACGTCCACCGTCCGCGTCTTCGTCTGGCTCTGCACAACAAAACTCAAGCTATGTTCCAACTCACTCGATTATTTCAATTAATTAGTTCTAGGTAATCAAATATGCTCAGGACTGTATGACATACCAGGACAGGAAGCGGTGGTTGTGGGTAAAAGAATGGATCTTTATGAGATTTTAGACCATGCTGATATAGACACATGTCTAATTGTTATAATATGAAAGCTCTCTCAACTGACAAGGCATATTGTGGTTGCAAAATCTTACACAGCCAAAGATCATCATACAAGGCGTGAAGAATGTACACAGAAGATAACTACGGAACAGAAAGGCCATGAGAATGTATCTTCTCACAAGATCATGGCAAAACAATATAAACACTTTATTTTAGTGGTCATCTTCCGAATGGCAAATCAGCCCAAGTACCTAGCACTTGAGAAGTAACAAAAATGAGAAAAATGAATACGAACACATCAAGTTTAAAGAATATCACGCACATTGTAAGAACGAGACTCATAAGGAGGCCACATCTACAAATTGACCTACTGTATCCTGAACAAAGTTTGACGATTCTCAAGTGGTTAGCTTGTGGAAACGAGAGTAGCCAGAATCACGCCACAACAGCACTGACTGACACAACAATAACCTCACTACATGACGCGCGGTTATGCGGTGGCCCAAGCGTTGTTCCTCTTCAAGTCAAGTGTGTGAGGGGACAACACATCTCGTTATTTTGTACTTCTCACTTAAGTTTCATCAACTCAGTCTCCATAGAGGCGGCGTACAAATGGTTGCGTACAACGAACTCTTCGTTTACAAGCTCCTGACAACAGCAGAGTCAAGCGAGATGAACAAATATAAAAGCACCCGAGGCACTGGTGTGAGTATGCATCTAGTTATGATCATCTAGTTGTGGTGCCATCAAGTCGTAAAAAGACATTAATGGGAAGTCCTTCAGTCCTTAATCTTAGCAAGCTCGCAATCGCGGTCTAACAAAATAAACGGAAAAGTGAATTCCCTATTGATGAGTCTTCTTAATCCAAGTTGACTCCATCTGAATAATAAAGATTTGGTTCTCACACTCATAATACACAGAAACGCTGAGGGAAAATTTATCGTGGCACAATTTTTCGGCCCATCACAAATATTCAGCGCAGCTTGAAATTTAGAGGAACGAGAACATAAACTCTTGAGCCAAGCCTCGAGGTTCTAAACCTTGGTTCAGGCTAAGAAAGCCTTGGAAAATTCAGCCTTTTAATGCACCCGAGAGCAGGCCAATGACCGCCGCACCCCGGGTGCGATGCTTCAGCATACGTAATATTAAGCAAGAGCATCAAATTTGTTCGCCCTCTCTTCATACAAGCTCTGAATATATTGTTGTAAAAATACAATGCAGGATGCATATATTTTTTTTGATACAAAGATTTTACTTGATACTGAATTTCTTTCTCGTCTGAGAAATTTTACTACTGCGTTTCACTAATGTTCCTTAGTAAACATTTCAGTCATCGAACTTGTTTTTCTGATAAAACACTTCGTGTACAATTTCCGTGACTGTTGTTCTACTATTAACCCGTACCTTCCATTTTTCCGCTACCAAAATAGTATAAGAACCTATATTAGTTATTACTAACAATATCACAAAGTACTAATCCAATATTACTGAATTATTTGTACCAACAAATAATTCACTACACCAGTGCGTCCTGCGGAGACTACACATGTATTTTACATCACACATAGTAAAGCACGGCATCTGACCTGGGTCTTGTAGACAGTTTTGTAGTTCATCTTGTACTTGGAACATTTGGGCGGAATACTCAGGCAGAAAACAAACGTGCGCACTCTGTACGCCTTCACGACCGACACGTTCACCAGACTCGTGTACCTGTAACACGCAACATGGTCAACGCGGAGCTCGTGTACCTCTTAAACATACTGAGCGCAAGATTTTCTCCATCTACTTGTTTTTGTAGCATCAAATGCTAGTGCTGAAAACAGATCTTCAACTTTAAACGATCACTAAAGGGAGAAAAATATAAAAAAAAGATATGAGAAGTGACAGCAAGAACCATGTCTCCCCCTATTTCATATTCCCCCTCTTCTCCCCCCTTCCTTCTCAGTTTCTCTAAAATAATAATAATATGAAGAAGGACCAAATTCAATAATATTGTACCCGAGAAGCGCAAACTACAGCAAGAGACGCTGACGCACATAGTTCCAACAGTAATGCCTCGCTCTTCTCTCCATTTTCCTTTAGTGGAATAACACAAACTTAAACAGTAGACACGGTAACATGGGTTTAACGACACGTTCTTGGGCTTCATGCACATGGTTATCATTTTTTATGTTAAAAAACATTTTCATATATGCTTTTATGTGAAGAGGGGAGAAGTCATCATTCCAGCTGAATGCGTTGTTAATTAAAAAAGAGGAACGCTGAACAACTAAAACAATACCCTCGACGCAATGCAGGTGTCTCGAATAACAATCAGCTCGGCCAGGCCGTGAGCTTATTGGTCAGCATACAAAAACTGAAGGAATGCAATGCAGGACTTATGAAGCACGCACTGAAGTACATACAGCGAGTGCAGTACCGCAGCAACTACAGCAGTTATGCAAGCAGAGGTTCAGTTCCAGGAAGGTAACTGAGAACGCAACTTCCGTGCTCGGAACTTGCTTCTCAAAATGACCTTACGTATCTTGTGCAACCCTAAACATCCCGCACACCCTGAGAGGTATTGCAACGAGTTGCGGAAGACTACAAACAGACCAACACTTCATTAAATTGAAGCTAATTAATGAATACATTTAAAACAGTGCTATAATTCTACTTAAAAAAAATATTTAAGCTCTGTTCTATCAGTGATCGTGCTTAGACTGCATTGAAAATCGACCATAAGACACTAAATCACTATGTCCCTGTGATATAAGTACAAGAGGTTTTGTTGCAAAATGAAAAATAAACAGTCGCCCAGTTCCCACACAAAGCAAGCCACAAAAAAAGTCGTAAAAAGCTCGTCAAGTTTCATTATAGCTGGCGCAGAAGCTCGTGTTGACACACGAGATGAAGAAACAAGTCTGCACTTCGCATACACACGTCACTGCACTGAACGCGTCTCAGCGTATCTTCCACTTAAAAAAAATGTCAAGTCTGCGCAACTTCAGTAACTTCAGACAGTCCCAGACGAGGGTGAAGGCACACTGAGGAACAAAACACCAAGTGAATAATACGCTTCAACTTCATAGAGGCAAGCACAACATAAATAAATTAGGGCAGCGAGTCTCTGACACTTGCTTCAGCTCTTCTCGGTTCGAATGAAGAGCCTCGAGACTGTTCCACTACACCAAGAGAAATAAGGATTGAACAATAATTTCAGGTCTATAAACAACTGGAACGCTAATTTCAGGGACAAAATAATTTCCCCACTTAAATGAAATTTATTTTCTCCATTTGTTTAGCGTCTTACGTAATGAAGACTATACAGACTCCCTAGTGTGTGTATATAACTCTTTTCAACACTAGATTTTGTGAAGTACCGAGTCCCATACTTGACGTATGATTTATCTAAATAGAAAAATAGAGTAATCACATACTGACTAACACAGAAAATTTAAAAAACTTGTACATTTTCGGAACTCCTCCAACTAGACAGACGACTTTTAGGTGACTGCTATCGAATTATCTTCTCGAGTTTTTCTTATACTGTTCACTAAAGAATTTTCAGCTACTGGTCTACCGAATAACACGTACGTTACCACGATACCTTTTAATGAACTTACGTCTCCTGCTTGGAGCAGACGTTGGGTCCAGTTAGGGCATTAGTAGCAACAGGGATGAGAACCAAGGCTACTAGAGCCAGCAGGAACACCCGAGGTGGTAACGACCATGGTTGGGTGACAGAACTACGACAGGCTTCGGAATCTCCTGAGTTGGAAATCGTGTCCAATATCCGCGCATTCTGAAAACGATGGAACTGTTGCTGTGGCCGCGAACAGTCAGCGCATGGATGCGGATCCCGACAGGAAACTCGGCGAGACTCCCAGGCAGTAGATTCTATCCCAGAGGTTCTTCTTCTAGGGTTATATAATGTGGTGGGGAAACTTGTAAGTGGAGTGGTACGGTAATCTTCCGAAACCAGGCTTGGTTCTACGGAATGATCGGCGTGAGAAAATGGGATGTCCCTCGAGAACACAGGGTCTCTCCAAGTAGACTTTTCCTTACACCAGGACATCTCACCGCTGCTTCTGCTGCCTTCAGACAAATTGATTATAGCAGCTTTTCTGTCATTTGAAGACTTGTACGTGAATCCATCCTTCGAAACATGAGACGCATTTTCATTCTTAACACTAACGGACAAAGGGCATCTTGAGTTCAAGTTCACGGAGTTGGGTGTCTGGAAAATGCTCGTTTTGCCACAATTTTTTTTCAAACCCACATCATCATTGGGACCAGCTACATCTCTAGCCACTGAAACTTGAGGCTCTCTCGAGTCCAGCATGCGTTGATATGTCGAATTATTGGTTAAGGAAGGCCATTTAAAATTGGCAGTCGCTGAAAGCCTTAGGCATTGGCTCCCCAACAACCCACTTTGGTCCCCAAAACAAGCCCCGTGGACGCCGTCGGGGCTTCGGCCTTCCCACAAGGAATTCCTCTTGCTCACACACTCCATAGTTTTAGCACTTCGCTGTCCTCAGCAAGCAGACGAGCTTCATCTCACGGAACACCTGCAAAAAAAGACGAGAATTATTATTCGGAAAATCTGGCAATATCCAATAAAACTATATATCATGCATATCAATGCTATTTTCTGCAACAATCCATTTCAAATTCTCAATTCAAAATAATTTGAAAGATTGAACACCACATATATAGTTTATACACAAAATATTGATACTTTAGACATGGATGCGCAAATTCGGTTGGTAAAGTAGAAGCGAACTGATATAAAACCGCCGCAGAGATCTCAACATTTGTATTCTACATTACTGGCAAAACTTTCCAGCCTGAGTGCTGGAATATCTCAAAACAAGTCGAATTCGTATACACAACTCGCATTCCTACTTAGGTCACTTCACTGCGCAAAAAAGGATTATAACACCATGGGCACAATTCAGTAAATATTGTAATGAATTGGAGAACCCACTAATGGTATAACCACCGAGTAGACTGATCTGAACATTCTCCATAACGTGACAATGTTGGCTACTGTTACTGTATCAGGAAGTGATACGAATAGAAGTTTTTCAAAGCAGAACTAGGATACAAGAAACAGAAAAAATCAAGTGTCTGTATTCCTTGCAGAATTACAGGCACGAGCTGACGCTAATACAGGCCGAGAATCGCAGAATTTCACCATGCACTCAAATTCGCACTTGAATATGAATGAGTTTTTTCCAGACCTCAAACTTGCATGAACCAAGTCGTACAGAACAGCGCCTGAACTGAGAATGTTCTGCCTTTATCATCTCGCTGCCAACGCGGGAAAGTTGCAGAACACGGAACTCCTGTTAGCAAGAGCCGCTCATCTGTAGGCCATGAACTCGAACAAGTCGTTAGCAATAATTTCTGTGTACAGCGTAGCATATCATGCCAATATGTCTTGCATTATGTTTTACAATAGATTCTTATTTTACAGCGATTACAGAGAATGAAAAGCTTATTCATCAGTGTTGATACGCTCATTCTATCATTAATGGAGAATGGATTTCATTTCGAATGACGCTAACTAAAGCTCAGCGCTCACCATACAAAGCGAACGCTAGAGCTTGAAGGAAGCCTCGACACTGCTGGTACAACGACACACTATCACAGCAATGGTGTCCACACAACGCAAGCTTGCAACAATATTGGTGTACGACAAACTGAAGGCACAACATGCGTTGAGGACTGTCGAGCAGCGACCTGAACAGCAAGAATGCCAAGGGCGCAACATTGAGGCAGTCAGAGCATCTTGAGAATTTCATCAGCTCTCAAGGGATTACAAGCAATGGCAAAATTTCTGCAGGTACTGAGCACAAGCTCTCGCAAGAGTTAGGTGTGGCCAAATTTTCTTTTGTCCATCAATTCTAGGCGTTGTAAGGAAATATCACGAGTAATGTGTACTCAACACGCAACAAGTGGCCGCAGCACTCAGTACACAAGTGCACTTCGCATTGAACACAAGTACATGCAGCGCCTTGCAAGTGCACCTAGCATGCAAGTGCATGGAGCACGCACATACCTGATGCAGAAACTCGATCTCTCCTCCATAGAAGCAAGCAGTCTGTTATTCAACAAGCTAATCATTGCAATCTTAACAGTTAACAAGTACACCAAAAAGGCACGTAGATACTGCACAGAGTTTCGTTCAAAGAACTGATGAAAATATTCACCAATTTAAGGGTACTTATCCTTTTGAAAAAAAAATAGCTCAAAAAATAATTAAGCAAATAACTGTGGTCAAAGAAGATATGGGGAAAATAAATATCTATTAATATATGAGGTAAATACTTGTATAGAATAGAATAGAATAGAATAGAATGAGGCTATAGGAACGAACCTTCTGGCCCATTCTTGGGTCGGATAATTACTTCGATAATTATTCGGTTGTTTTACCCAAGTCCCATGCCGTATTTCTAGCTGCGTCAACCATGTCGGCAGCGGGATTCGAACCCGGATCTTTCCGCTCGCAAGCAGATTCGCTCACCAGTCGACCAAGCTGGTGATATCAGTCGACCAAGCTGGTGATAGATGCATAAGGTTTCTAAATAAGCTTATTTGGACTAGTAGCCACTGAAAGCCAAGAATAAAATCCCTACTTCGAGTTGTTCCATGTGTGGTTGCTTGAATCGAGTAGCACAAGCCACGGACAACACGACGCCACGAGACTGTTCTAACGAGTGTCGCCGTGCACAGCATCTCAAGTGGTACGATTAACCGTGTCTACTATTAGGGATCATGCCTGGGTGGAAGAGTAAAGAGAACAACGTAATGGTTTCTGCGAATGTTATTACATTCGCATGCCGCATGTGTATTCGCATTAATGTATTCGCATATTACATTATTCTATTCATAATAGAAGGGACGTAAGATCCTGAACTATTACCGCTACCATTCTGATCGTGAAGATGCTATCCTGGTTAATATTAAAATAACTTAATGAAAACAACGACAGGAAAATTAGTAACAGAAACAACTTTGGTGCAACAGAAGCCTACCGATAATACACGGTCGCTACCCTCGTATAGGCAACGGGAAAGTGAAAAATAACAAGCACTAACTCAGCCTGCAAAACATTCTTGTAACATTCATGACCAAATTCTTGATAAGTAGCTGTGTTTCATAGAAGACTCCATTGTTCTCTAAGAATGCTAGCTCCACCAGACACCATTAATAAGAAGACATCCTTAAGAAGACCTAGATTGCTATCTACACTCATGACTGCAGACTACTACTTCCTAAACTTGAAGCCTCTTCATCACTGCACTCAAGGGGTGAAACGTGATCGTAATTGAGGCTTAGAACATTTCAAGTGTTGCTTAAACTTCAAAACTTCTATACAAATATTGCCGTTTGCAAGGCTGAATGATATTTTCTCATGACAAGAGAGCCAGCACTTACTCGTCGAGTTCTGTAAAATTCAAGCGTTTTCATCATTCAGTGTTATATGAAGAGAACCGCTTTTTGTTTAGTAACGAAAAGAACGGACTGTCCGTTACACGATGAAAAGAACGGACTGTCCGTTACACGATGAAAAGAACGGACTGTCCGTTTAATTACGAAATTAACACTGTCCGTTATATAACGAAAGTAACCGATGGTCAGTTTTATGAAGAAAGTAACCGATGGTCAGTTTTATAAAGAAAGTAACCGATGGTCAGTTTTATAAAGAAAGTAACCGATGGTCAGTTTTATAAAAAGTAACCGATGGTCAGTTTTATAAATAAAGTAACCGATGGTCAGTTTCATAAAGAAAGTAACCGATGGTCAGTTTTAAAACGAAAAGAGATTGTCCGTTTTATAACGAAAGAGATTGTCCGTTAAAACGAAAGGGTAGCAAACGTTCGTAATGTACTGAAGAGTGTCAAAAGATAGTTATTGAATGACTGATCATAGTTCACGTCAATGCGTTGCTCAACATTATTCAATAGAGATCAGACAAATTGTTCAACACTGCTAACCGCCATGACTTAATACACTCGTGAATTATTTCACATAAAGATATACATTATTGAACGATTTTGAGCAAAAACCCATGTCCTACGCCAGCGTGAAAGTTAATTACTGCTTCCATGACGCCGAGACACGCAGCGTCTCCCCCTCCCCCTCCTCCTCCTCCTGAAGGTGGGGGCTCAGCATCAGCGCCTACACGAGTTTCCCTCTGCTGCGTCACGCAGGGAAAGTCGTGACGTCATAGCTGGAGAAACGAAGCTGACAACGCACGCTGACGACGCAGCCGCGGTGTTAAGCTGGATGTCAGCACAAGTGAGCAGACAGCGAGAAGCGAGTAATTCATTAATATATACAGTATGCTTATCTACAATGGCAACACAATGGCATGGAGAGATGCACGTACGCCACCCGAGAAGTAAGTCAATGTCACACATTTTTCGAGTGTTTGCGACATAAAAAAAACCTCCAAGATCATTATGTGAAGCAGGACACACGTAGGAGTAAACTCCCTTAATGGATAAATAAGCTTTATACATCTTTCCAGAGTAATTGAGTTGATTGTGTTTTAATCGTACACGAGAATGCTCCAACCACTCTTCGCTTGAATTAGAATGAAGAAGAAAAATGAGCCTCGTTATTCCTATATACCTATGAGAGGACAACATTTATTTGAGTTCTTTCATTATTACAACTGATGTACTTGAATCGTTGACGAGGACCTCAGCGTTCACAACCAATTTTAAGTTGACATCCAAATTTGGCGAAGTTATTCTTATACCCGTTATAGTACATAAAAAATTTAAATATACAATAATCATACCATTTAGTTACTCATCATTTCCATAATAACACATGCACACAGTAACAAAATATTTGCACCTATAAATGTACAGGAGACTCCTTTAACCCTAGATTTCATCTCAAAGAAGAGAAGCTATTGAAAGTATTGAATGAAGGTCAGAGATAAAGAAAATAGTACCGTTCCCTCTACATCAACAGAGCTGTAATTTGCACTGTTTAATCCTCCAGAGCTGCAATTTGCACTATTTAATTCTCTTTAGTTTGTACTGCTTGAGATCATCACATGGTAAAAATACAAGTCTTTGTTGGCCCACCACGCGCAAGTGCCGCGGTTCAAAAGTTGATGTAAGCACATCGGTGAGATAGAAAGTCAAAGTAAGAGGGAAAAAAGGATTAGAAAAACGGGTCCTCTGAAGGGCACAAGAGAGAAAAATAGTAGCACGAAACAAAACGCCCCCACCTCTAAATTTTACACCAAAATAAGTTCTTCCGACCATGATTGAGCCTGCTGATCCAGCTGAGTTTTTTCAAGACAATCTTTGAGAACACAGAGGCAGTAAGAGAAACTGTCAAAGAAGTGCGAGACAAAGATAGTCTGATGAAACCTAGGGACACTCAAGCGGAGAGCGGAGTCCTTTAGGCATGTTAACAACTCGCCACCCCTGACGTCAGTGCAAATGGTTTGCATCTCTCATTTGCTGTGTCAAATATGCTTAATTGGCAGTGCATGCATGAAGATTATCACACGTCACAAGATACGGACTATAACATACACGAACATCAAAATTGGCCCTGGTAGCGTTTACAAAAACACTAACAGTGATAAACTATCCGCTTTTTTCAATGACAACGTTGTATTCGAACGTTGAAACCACATAACTATTTGCAGCAACCTTGAAGAACTATTACCTAATGAAAAAGAAATGCATGCAGAAATCTGCAACTGGACCACGATCACTCATGCTACAAAATCCAGCGAACCAAACTTCTTAGAAGTGGGCAACCGACATGACGTCATGTCCGCGCACGTGCCACACCTCCGCAGTTGCGTTAATAAAAGCCTTATTCGACAACTGCCGGAAATTAAATAAGACATGTGGCACTGCAGCAGGTGTAGGTCATGCAATTCATCATTGTTGTGGTGAACAATGTCAACGAACTCAAAAAAATACAAGACAGTAACAATAGCACTAGATGATGCTATGACTTTTTTACAATGTCAGTCTGTATTTTTAGAGCGCTGTTCAGTATTGTGACAGACAACAAATATACTCAAGCGTCTGGCAGAAACATTTAATGTTCTTTAAGTCAATTGGACCGCAAAATTTAGTAGAAACCGTAGAACAAATCGAAAAAATCCTAATGTAATTATGCTCAAGCCTATGAGAATTAAAAACTATTATCAAAAGAAATTGAATGCATTTGGGTAGTAATTCCAAGATATTCTCTCTCCAAGAAAATCGACCTGATAGCAGCGGTCACCTATCAATAAATGGATTCACACGCTTTCTTTGCGTTCCAACATTAGTAAGCATAGATTCAGAGTAATAAAACATGAAGATAAAAAACTTGGTCATTTGCAGCACGCTATTTACCAGTACAGTGAACTTGCAGTTTCACCAGAAAATTTAAAAGCACGGCCCATCATATAATATAAAACATTGCAATTATTCCTGATCTTTTGAACTGTTTCGCTATGTGTAATAAATAATACAGAGCAGCATTGTCTGCAGGCAAGCGTCCATGTATACAGAACACAATCCGTTTGAGGGTTGGCTTTGACGTGATGTAACCATGACCCTTTCCTCCAGTCCACATCATGACCCTTTCCTCCAGTCCACATCATGACCCATCCAGTCCACATCATGACCCTTCCCTCCAGTCCACATCATCACCCTTCCCTCCAGTCCACACCACCACCACCCTTCCCTCCAGTCCACACCACCACCACCCTTC
>VCRD01006709.1:36061-54537 GCA_006783055.1 Trinorchestia longiramus
GCAAAAGACAGTGGCTAAGTCGTGGTTCAAAGCTAATTCCACAGCCGCGAAATGGACTGCACCCTAAAAAAAATTCTTTTGTGTGTATGGTGGGATTTGAAGGGAATTGTTTATTATGAACTAATGGGTGACAATCAACCAATACCATCTGAAGTTTACTGTCAGCAGCTAACTCGTTTAAAAGCAGTTTTACAGGAAAAACGGCATTCTTTGATCAATCGAAAAGGAGTGATTCTGCACCATTACAATGCCAGACCTCACACTTCAAGAGCAACCAAAAATCTCATTGAACAATTTGGCTGCGAAGTCATGCATCACCCACCATATTCTCCCGATCTTGCTCCAACCGATTTTCATCTTTTCAGAAGCTTACAGAATCATTTAATGGGTCATAGGCTTACTTCAAGAGAAGAGGTCGAAATGAAGCTAGTTTATTTTTTCGAGTCCAAACTGGCTAAAGTCTATGAAGAAGGAATCAGAAAGCTTATGGCAAGATGGGAAGATGTAATTAATAAAAATGGTGACTATGTTGAAGACTAAATAAATATATTCTTGACAGGATTTTCACTTTATTTCAAGCTAAAAAAATGGACAGAACTCCTGTTACAACCTTAAATATTATCTTTAACTTGAGGTCGGGGTGCAATATGGTCGATGGGTGCATCATGGTCGGTGGGTGCAGTATAGTCGGTGGATCAGATTTGTCTTAGCACGTGAGGTTCCTAAATCGTGTAATTATATAAGATATCGTGATGGGTCATTCTCGCTTTCTCTTTATCCACTTTGATTGACCAGCCAAACCAAATCAGAATCATCATGCTTGCCGGCGCTGTAGAATAGAATAGAATAAGGCAATAGGAACGAGCCGTTTGGCCCATTCTTGGTTCAATACCGAAGTCCCATGCCGTGACCTGCGGGTTGTGCTAATAAAATTAAACGATGCTGTTATGCGCAGAACGTACAAGGGGAAATCGTTCTGCCACCAATGAGCTGAACGGAGTGCTGACAATTAGCATGTGGGTTATGTTGAAGAAAGTTACTAACTCCATCCTTCTCCACGTCAATCGAAATGCTGTTGACGTTTTAAACTTCAGAAAAATAGTGTATACAGTCTACTAGTGGTATATGGAGAAGTGGTGCCACAAGGGCTTTAAAATGTTGGTACTGATTTAGAAGCCATACGCATCAAACACAAAAATTTTTTGTGTCATAAGGTGAGCTAAAACTGCAATGTGATCGGGAAAATGTCACTCTGGCGTGTGAAAAAGTTCCTTGCTTTTGTTATTTAGAATCCAATCTCACCCCCNCTCTCTTGCACCACCACGCAGCTGTAACCTCACTTGCACCACCACGCAGCTGTAACCTCTCTTGCACCACCACGCAGCTGTAACCTCCCTGTGTCCTGCACGCTCTTGCCCCCTATACTGTGCCCGTCCCCCAAATGTGGCATGTCTGCCATCCGGAGGTGGCATGTCTGCCATCCGGAGGTGGCATGTCTGCCATCCGGAGGTGGCATGTCTGCCATCCGGAGGTGGCATGTCTGCCATCCGGAGGTGGCATGTCTGCCATCCGGAGGTGGCATGTCTGCCATCAGGACTTTGCTGCTCGCAGCTTTATTTTCTCCGTAAAACTTTAGTTGCTGCCTGCATCCACAGAAGTTTGAACTTCCGTACTTGCTGTACTAGGACAACAAAAGCAATTAGTAATATACTACGGTAATGACCCTTATATTCAGAATTTAACTTCAGCCACTCGGAGAGGCTGTCTTTAATGTCAGCAATTGATGAAATCATTACTTTTCTCTCAAACTAGAGTCCAGTTTTAGTTTTTAAATTGTCCCCATTAAGCGAGTTGTTCAGCCGTGTCAACTTGTGTCAACTGCCTTCCAAGCCCATCACGTTGTGTGAGAATAATCTTTACTTCATAAAATGGATACACGGAGAAGCACACGCTGCAGCAGCACACGCTGCAGTAGCACACGCTGTAGCAGCACACGCTGCAGCTGTGCAGCGCTACTGTACTAGAAGCGTTTGTTTCACTTCACCGCTGTTCACTCAAACGCTAATCCACCCACAGTGCAACCCACATGGACCCACTGCAACCCATCTTGCCTCACTTAAACAAATCTACGTATAATCTGTTATACCCACTTCAACTCGCTGCGACCCACCTAATCCCATTGTTACTTATTCTAATCCCAAAGATAGACTGTAACCCACCTGAACCCACCAAACCTCATCTAAACTCATTTACAGTTTACCCACCTAAATTCATCTATACCCACTCAAACCCACCGCAATTCCCCTAAATCCCACTAGACCCACTGTGAGTCACTTCGGCCATGATTCCCGTATACTCGCCTAGCTCCTCCACAACTCCTTGCAATTCACGTTGACCCATAACGACCTCCAGTAACGCAGGCCGACCAGCCGTGCTGAACTCCAGGAAGTTCTTTACAGAAAACTTAAGAGCTTTGCACACGACAGCGGCGTCCTTGGCACTCCAGGGGAGCACAAAACCTCAGTCTGAGCACCAGGTCAATGGCTGCTTTGTCTCCCTTGTGGTGACGCCAAGTCTGTGAAATTTTTGGTTCGTCTCTGACAAGGAAAATTGCGGCGGTGCTGCACGGAATGATTTGAATTCGTGAGAATCATTCAGAAGATCACGCACTGATGCATTCCTCAGCAAGGTTTTTATGAATTATCAAAAGGTAAAAGTATAATTCATAATATTTTCGATGACGTGTCAAGAAAAATTAGTCATCATAATACAAGCACAACTCTTCCTGAAGAGTAGTTCATTTTATAGTTCATGAGCATCCAAACTACAGTTTGTGTACAAAAACGAATTCATACTCCAGTGCAACCACTGCTTTCAGACCTGTTCGGCGACATTTTGGAAGCAAAACCACTTTACTTCAACATAACGGATTAAAAACACAGACGGAACACATGTCTGTTAACCCTTTAGCGACCAAGTGGATTATTCGGTCGCCTTTCACGGTCTTTGGGAGAATTGTTCTAATAATTAAACAGTGAGCAATATGAGGTTGCTACTAGGTTTGAACGCTTCGGCATGTTACAGCGTCGTTCTTTTGGCTGCCTGGCTCTCAGCATGCTTCATTGCATCAGTGTACAGACGGTCTTTGTGAGCTTAAATGTAGAAACTAGAAAAACAAATTGGTCGCTAAAGGGTTAATTTTACAGAGCCAAAGCGGTGAGCAAGCTTGGCAAAGAGCGGGGGTGAGCACAGCAGCGTTTGCAGCACCACAGTAAGCCTCTACAGAATGTTGCTCAGTATTCAAAAGTCCACATTTGTTTCGAGGATGCTTAGTGTGTGGTGGTCGGCTCAGAAAAAGAAGTAGTTGTACACAATTTTCTGATTGCAGTAATGCTTGAAAAAAGCTACTAAAGAATACCATGATAGCTGGCCGAGGGTCTCGGTAGATTGGAATGTTTCAGTTTTTTCACTAATTTGTGTCAGCATTTTCATTACTCAACGTTATTATGTACTCTCTTGGCGCCTCTTCGATGTTGCTGGACTATCACTCAAGAGGTAATTTTGTGAGGGTAAAGTTTGTGTCACGATTACAAAACCAAATTTTCATTGAAAAGATAGATTGAAGGCAACATTGAACGGGGATTTATTTTTAACTTCACCCTCTCTAATCTGAAGCTGTTTTCTTCGCTAGAATTTTGTCTGACTTGAAATTATTAACAAATATTCATATACGCTGTACGTGACTTTTAATACGAGCTAAAACTTCTTTTATGCAATAAAACCAAAAAAAGTTTTAATTCGTGAACGAGAGTTATGTGTTTTTTCAAAGAGGAGGTTTATATCAGAGGATTCTTTGACCGTCATATCACCTTACAAGTCAGTATTAAAAATGTCGTACATAACACTTTCTGACTGAGCAAAATTGAAATTCGTTCCTGTTACTCGTAAATATTTCCACCCTCATGCTTGAAATCAGTGATAACTGTATTTAAAAAGACTATTCAGGAACGAAAACGTCATTTTCGGAAAATTATCACTGTTTTAACCTTCTTCGTACGTATTTGTATAATTTAACTGTCTTTGAATAAATTATTTTTCATGATATTCGTTTATAAATATTTTTCTTTCTTTCACAGATTAAATTATTAATTGTTCAAAGTGTGGATGAGTTTCCAGTAGCCAAGTATTTATTGAAAAACTAACGATGAGCATTTCAGGGCTCAGATGAACTCGTACACCAGAACACAGCAGCACAGGACGACTGTAGTCTTGCAGACTCTTCTGCCCTGATGTTCCTTGTGCTCATTAGTATGACTGAAGCTCACTGCGAGACCTACAGTAAGCTGATTGCATTCACTGAGAGACGTATTGTAATTTGAGGTATTTTTTGGTCGTGTATCAGTGAACAAATTATGGAAAGAATGTCAGGCTGCAAACTCAAGCACCTTTTCCGTTGCCAAGAGCAGTAACTGCACAAGCTTAATTGACAGCAATTTCAATTGTAAGTTGCTGTACAAGTTCATCGAGTGAACGCGACTTCAAGTGAAAAACTTCAGTGTTGTGCCGGGTGATCGTTCCATTATTCATTGTCCAAGAGAAATACATCGACTTAAGCGCCGGATCCCTAAAAGAACTATTTAGATCTGCATTGGTATTTTATTTAGGAACTTCAATTTGAATTGTGTGGTAGAGCAAGTGTTCCTCAATGCATCGTTGATACAATACACAATATTTTGCTGCGCTGATGTCAGTCGTGGTTTTGCGGTCTCATGTTGCCCATAAGTCAAGAAACTTTCCTTCTTCTCTTTCCTCTAATGCTGAGATACAATTCCGTGACACAGACGAGCAAAATGGCATCAGCGAAGTCCCTCTCCAGCGACCAGATGCCGAGTTCTGGTGCCAGGAATGCATTGAGCCTCCGCCTCCGTTTAATATGCCACCGCCGCCACCACTCCCACCAAAACGCACCACATCTAAAAAAAATGAAGTCACTAATAAAAGGTATGATGTTCCAGAAAATTTCAATTTCCGATCGAACAGAAAAGAAGAATCAATTTATTTTGGAAGGGATCTTCGAAAGAAAATTCCCAGACCTGAAGTTTTGGCCAGGAGCAGTCGTAAAGTTATGGGGAGGGAAGATCGCTTCAAAGTTGTGCTCGACGAGACGGAAGCATCTCGTAGACGACATCAGCTGAATTCATTCTCGAACCCAATAGAGCAAAGAAAAAAATTAGTGTCAAAAACCAAGTCGAACATTTTCCGAATTCCCTCGACGTTGATTGAAACTTCGAAAATGGGTGAAGTTTTTCGACCTAACTCGTCACTTCTCAACAAGAAAGGAAGACCCAAATTGCAAAGGCCTTCTTCATTGTCAAGTTTTCGGCGAAGGACTTTGCTCACACAAACACAATCTTCTGGTTCTCTTTCTTCTTTTGTTTATAGAAGAACTTTATCCTTGAATACGGTTGTGCCGAATTTGCATTTACTTGACCTAAAAGTCCGTCGCAAAGTGAATAGCCATTCCTCCAAAACACCTCGGTATTTGGCATACACAGCAAGCCATCACTACAAAATATTTACAGATCGTAACGAGCTTTCATGCGACGACATGTTCATTCGTGCTTCATGTCCAGCAATGTCTTCACTTGGCCAAGTTGACGCGTCGAACATGTCAGACAGCTCACACTTGTACTTCCAGAGCCTGCTCGTGCTTGCCGTATTTGCATTGACTGCAGCTGCGCTTGTAATACGCAGGTGAGTCCTAATTGCCGTCACGTCACGCAGTAATGTAACATAATCATGTCCCTAGATTGCCAGAGCACCCAAATTGCAGAAGAGGCTTTCCGATGGTAAGTTTATTAGCCTATGATAGAATGTTACGGAAGTTAATTTTGTCATGTCTAGTAGGGTCTGCACACGTAATTAGAGCCAAGAAGCATCACATGCCTGAACGGCACTCGGGGCACTCTTCTTCATGCCTGAAAGCTCACAGAAGTCTGGTGTCAGTTCGAGCGAAAGCTCCACTTACATTTTGACGAGGGGGATAGAGGTTACCAACGCTCACTCTATGTAATTCTCAAAATCCTTCACAATGCAATACGTTTCTGAGCGAATAACTTATCTAGCGCAGAGATCGTGCCGAGACCGCCTCAATTCCAAGACGTGTCAACTATCTCTGCTCATTTTCAAATGCCATGCTTCACAAGGGGATAAATTTTCAAGTTTATTCTTCTGAGTGTCAACATGTAGGCTCTAGGCTCGAAAATTGACTGTTCATAGTACAACATGTATTGATTATTTAATTTTGTATTTAAATTGATCTAAGATTTTTCCAGTGTTACTTTTTTACAGTTTGCATGCACGGTGTGTTCTTTGCTGGAAATAAGTCTGTAAAGTTTTGTGATTGTTAATGAGTTTCATCAGAACACAAACTCAAAAATGAACTAAAAAATTAATTTTGAATCCTGAAAGAAACTTGATTCGTAATGATTAAGGCTGTGCCGTCAGGGCTGTGTGAGGGATGGAGGCAGGGATGGAGGCAGGGATGGAGGCAGGGATGGAGGCAGGGATGGAGGCAGGGATGGAGGCAGGGATGTAAGCAGCGGTGCTTGTTTTTTTCTTTCGATGGATGGATTTGACATCAAATAAGCTTGCATGAAGTTCTTTGACGTCACCTTAGGACCTGTGACGTCACCTTAGGATCTGTGACGCCACCTAAGGATCTGTGACGCCACCTAAGGATCTGTGACGCCACCTAAGGATCTGTGACGCCACCTAAGGATCTGTGACGCCACCTAAGGATCTGTGACGTCACCTAAGGATCTGTGACGTCGCTTTAGTTTCTTATACTGAAGTTTTCGTACTGACACCAATAGCTCTGGTCGCTGTACGAGTATTTCTGCTGGTCAGGGATTATCAAAGCTAGTGTTGTTGCGCCTCTTCACTGCATTGCGTCTTAACTTGGAAAATGTTTCAATATTAGGATTGATAAATCAGCTTTCTTACACTGAACATAAGTATGAATACCTTATTGCTTTATTTACGACTAGTAGACCCAAACGTGAAAATTCCCGTGTTTTTACTAGATTTTTTAGTTTGATTTGCCAGTGGACTCGGGCTTTTTGATGAACACAATACAATGCTTACAATACATGTATACCACGAGACCAATCAAGGAAGCAAGCAACAAACGGGATATTATTATATAGGGAAATGTTTTCCCTGATTAGGTATTGTAAGACCAAGTGTTAAATAAAATGAAAAGAATAGTTTCGTTGCCCAGTAAATTTCATATGAGGCTTCCAGGTCACAAGGGCTCAAGCGTCATCTTCAAAAATTCGAGCTACGAGCATCACTAACATTGCTAACTTGTGCTCTGTTTAGCTGGGACGAGTGCAACACTGATCACATCCAACTAGTCTTATGGTCGAAAGTCCTGTACAAAGAAAGCTATTTTTGGTCTTATTGGCCGGTTAAACTAGGAATATAAGCTTAACTAAATTGTTCCCGTGAAAATTCTACGATTTAAAAGTGATTAAAGTAAGGGTATATGAAATAAAATGCATTTCTCAGTTTTACCCGTGGTACTATCAAAACTTGAATATTTTTCATGAATATATACAGAACTTCCATTCTGTATCTTACGTACCGAAAACATGGCCGTGCAGAAGAAGAACGATAGTAATGGGAATAATAGCGTATTTTATAGTAATCTGGTGCCTTTGGTATCCACAATACATTGTAATACATATATTACTCGTTCTATAATAATTTCAGTTCAATAATTTTTCTTCAGTAATAGATAGGAAGAATTAGGTAGGATGGACACATACAGATAGAGAAAGATGGAGATACATTATCTACATATGTAATCGACTATGTATCTCCATCTCTTTCTCGGTATCTGTGTGTGTCCGTCCCATTACTTCCTATCTATTACTGAAAAAAAGTATTGAACTGAAATCAGAACGGGTATGCATGTATTACAAGCATTGTATTGCGGATACCAAAGGCGCCGGATCACTATAAAACACGCCACTTTTTCCGTTATTAGCTTTCTTCTCTTGCACGGCCAAGTTATCGGTAGATTAAATAGGAAATGGAAGTTCTGCATACATTCATGAAAAATATTCAGATTCTGATAATACCACGGGTAAAACTGAAAATACATTTTATTTTACAGATCCTGAATTTGATCACTTTTGAATCAAGGAACTTCAACGGGAACTATCTGGGTCATGTTATCGCTAAATAAGATAAACAATGAAAGTTCTGTATATACTAGTGTACCCGTGCCATCGAAAATGATGGCAAATCTAGTGTATAATAAACACTTAGAATACAGTATTTTTGAGCCGCAATAGAAGTAGTTATAGGCATTTGTGTCATATTCCCGATACAGAAATTCAGCATTACTGAAAGCAACTGTGAGCTTGTGTATGTATATTGTAATAAGCAATACGTCGCCGAACTCTGTATCCACGATACGGACTCGAGTATATAAGGCTCAGGATCTCTCTATTTTTTTAAAGTGACGTATGAAAGTGAACTTGTACAGTGAAAATGAGTGTATTAATTTACCAGTGAACTGAAACCAAGACCGCCCGTGCTAATTTCTTCCTATATATTCTTAAGAGCGTGACACGAAACGTGTAAATAAATTAATAAATAGATATATAAATAAATATATAAACACACGACGGTCATTCTTAGTGTTAGATTAATGAAAAATATTCAAAATATTCCAGAGCCTTATATACTCGAATCCGTATCGTGGATACCGAGTTCGGCGGGGTATTGCATATTACAATATACATACACAAGCTCGCAGTTGCTTTCAGTAATGCTGAATTTCTGTATCTAGGATATAACACGAATGGTTATAACTACTTCTATTGCAGCTCAAAAATATTTTATTATAAGTGTTTATTACTGTCACAAGGAAAATAAGTTACCTTTGAAATAAGCTTAAGCATGGAAACTCCACTGTAATTTTATATAATATCCTTCCAACAGTATTTGCCATCATTATTGATCGCACGGGTATACTAGTCTTTATAAAAATTTCAAATCACTAAAATCAGTGGAACTTCCACGGGAACTGTTTAATTATTATATAAATAGATTAATAGACCCACACGTGGAAAAATTCACGTTTTTTTCACTGAATTATTTGTTTGCTTTGTCAGTGGACGCAGGTTTTGCCAAGGAGTTTCTACATTGAAGGATATGCCTTTGGTATCCCCAATACAATGCTTACAATACATCTATACCCCATCAAATTTCCTCCTATCGAAATCCTTAGGAGCGACAAAGAGGCGGACCAAGCGAGCAAGCAAGCAAGCAACAAACTGTGTATTATTATTTTGTGGGAATAAGTCTAAAAAACTGGTTCTGCAAAACTATGCACAAAGTTAATAAGGGGTCAGAAATTTCATATGCTAGCGGGCAAACGCACCATAGAACTTTTTTATTTATGATCAAATATTATTAAAGAGCATGAATTTCATATGAACTTAGCTAAAATTGTTATTGTTAGAAATGGAGTTGTGGTTCAGAAACTTTAAAAGCAATTTTCTCATTTTTGAAAACATAACCTTGAGGTTCAATGGTTTTGGAGACTTTATGTTATACATGCACGTGTGCTTTCGAACTTAAATGAGCAACGCCTTAACTTACTTGTCCGTTGATAAAGACCAGGCTGTTTAAATTCAATACTTTCACAATTTACATGTCGAGATCATGAAAGTTCAATTGATTTGTGCACTGTCGAGACTCGTGTAATTTTTTGCCTCGAGTGATTGAAAACCGTGAAAAATATGAATAGATGGTTATATGCAGTGTAGATGGTTATATACTCGTACAGTGTTTTGGGCGTCAATGTTAGAAAATTCCTCTTTATAATACACAGTTTGTTTCTTGCTTGCTTGGTCTGTCTCTCTGTCATGCTCTCAAGGATTTAGATAGGAGAAAATTCGTTAAGGTATATATGTATAGTAAGCATTGTATTGTAGATACCAAAGGCACATCCTTCAATGTGACTCCTTCGCAAAGCCCCCATCCACTGGCAGAACAATCGAAAAAAATCAGTAAAAAACAATGAATTTCCACGTGTGAGTCTACTAGTAATGATTAGGGATCACTGTCACGATATGAGTTGTGAAATGCAACTCTAGCCAACACTACAATTAAGAATCCAGTCACCGAAAGGATCTCCTCAGCGCGAAGCTAAGAGGTTTCATAAAGCGTCTGCTGAGCGTGATGGTATCAGTGATACAGCAAACAACACAGCGCCAACAGCAACAGTCTCGCTTCGTGTGTACAGGATCCCGGAGCTAAATAAGCACACGAAGGAACCCGCGCCTGGACTTCCGTCAGCACGACATCTGTGCTCGTGTGTGATCATCGCTGGAACAAGCGTTGCTTTTGTGTCGTCAGAGATCATCAGACTCGTTCCCACAGGCCGATCATCAACCACGCTCTCATAACCTAAAGGACGTTCCGGTCTCGCAGGATTCTAGAAGCACTCACGTTCTTATGTAGCTTCCACATGAAGTTTTGCAATCTTTAACAAATTTGAGTATTTATAATTGACACTTGCAAAAATGAATGAGTGTGCAAAAAATATAAGCAAGCTACATATACAGGGTGTGGTTAATAGATTTATATGGAAAAGTACTACCTTACGAAGCTTTGATGAAAATTTAATTGATTTAAATGTCAAAGCGATAAGTAGTTAAGTTATAGAATAGAATAGAATAGAATATAATATAATAGAATAAGGCAATAGGAACGAGCCATTTGGCCCATTCTTGGTTCAATACCGAAGTCCTACAGGATGTTCCAGTGGAAACTGACCCATTTTATATGCTAATAAAACATAAACTAGAAACACTAAGACGTTGAAACTGGGCATATTTAAAAGAAAGACATTTTCATGATGTATTAACACTGTTTTGAGTATAATATCCTTTAACCCTTTCGGTACCATGATACAAATATCAGAACCTTTTTCAACATATTTAACATCAAATTTAAAAAAAGATGCTTTGTGATGTTTTACGGTCACTGCATTGTCCTGATCAAACCGTAGCTTGCACTGCCCTACCAGCGTTTGCACAGACACACGTGTTGCTCTGCATCTTAATAGGCGAAAAATGACTGCGGCTACCAGAGATGCCGTCAGTACCGAAAGGGTTAAATGTAGTCCGTAGTTATTTTGACAATTTAAGGCTCTATGAACTGTCGTTTCCATGACACTCCTCAGTGTATCAGGAGAGAGGTGTGCTATTTCATAACAAATGTTGTTGTGGAGTTCCTGCAAATTTGATGGTTTTGAGACATAGACTAGCGATTTAAGGTATCCCCTCAAAAAAAGTCGGCTGGGGTCAAATCTGGAGAGCGAAAAAACTAAGGGATGTTATCCAACCTTGAAATCAAACGGTTTGGAAAGCCCTCTCTCGACAATTAAGGCCATTGTTTCTCTGGCTGTATGGGCTGTGGCTCTATTCTGTTCAAACCAATTATTGTGTAGGCTCTGTCTCTCAATTTCAGGGATAAGATGTTGTCTAATCATAGTTCGGTATCTTTCACCATTTACTATTGCAGTTGTGTTATCATTTTCAAATAAGTTAAGACAAATCTCTGAGGAAATGGTTATTTCACACCACACCGTTACATGAAGAGAGTGCTGTTTTTTCTATTTCTTGTGGATTTTCATGTCTCCAAATTCTAGAGTTAAGTCTATCAGCATGATCAGACAAGTGAAAATGAGCTTCATTAGAGAAGATTTTGTTTTCGATAAAAAAGGCATCCTCACCCAAATAAGGAAAGGAAACGACGGATGAACTATTCTCTACACGAAAATGTAACATTAGATGAAATGCCATACGTTTTCGTGAAAGACGCCATACGTATATTTCCCCTCGAAGCCTAATAAATATGGCATTGAAATCTTTGCACTTCTGGATGCTGAAACGTACTACGCATATAATTTAGAAGTCTATGTTGGGAAGCACCCAGAAGGGCCATACAGTATAAGCAACAAACCCGCTGATGTAGTAAAAAGAATGTGTGAACCCTTGTACGGATCTGATCGCAATATAACAGCCGATAACTGGTTCACTGACATCACCCTAGTCAAAGAACTTAAAGAGAAGGCATTGTCGAATGTGGGAACCATAAAAAGAAATAGAAAACGACTTCTAGGTTATTGCATTACTATAATACCAAAGGCAAAGAACGGCACTGGAGCACTTTTGGCGTCAGCAAAGGCAGCAATTTAGTTTCATATGTTCTGATGGAACGTAAGGTAGTCATTCCTGTCGCTAGTTTCCATAAAGATAAATCAATTGGGCAGGTAGCAACAACAAAAAATCGTCGATAATCTCATTTTACAATGCAACTAAAGGAGGAGTAAATACCACAGATGAAATGTGTGCTTCATTTCATGTGGCTAGAAACCTCAAGAGATGGCCTATGCTTGTATTCTTCGCCATGGTGAATGTAAATGGTATCAACTTCCAAGTAATTTACCATGGGAATGGTGTCAAACCAATAAGAGGAAGGATTTTCCTAAAAACTCTTGCTCATGAACTTGGTTTAGGAGAAATATCTAGAAGAAGCATGAAAACAATTGTGATGCCTATATCTCTTCAGAAGCAACTAAAGCCATTTCGCCCTGATGCCGAAAATGAAAACGATGAAAGTACTTCTGAGCCATCAGTAAAAAGATGTACATCTTAAACATCATAAACTGGTAACAGAAGGCTTTTAATATATGAATGCATACAATGCATATAGCCTCTTTACCTGTAGCCTGTGTTTTATGTTTGCTACTCCTGTTTCAATAAATCCGATTTCGATCAGTAACTGCAATAAGCTTTCTCATCAAAACTGGTTTTCTTCATTTCTGATGTTTCTTAGTTTAGATAAAATAAGAATTTCAGCTGTAATTTGAAGTTCAATATAAATAAGGTTCTGTTTTTTTAGTAGGGTTGCAGTTTCTTCAAGAGGAATATACATTATATTCGTTTCTCATTATGAAGGTATATTTTGTTGTTTTCATTTTAATTGAAATTATTACATGAATATAGGGACGAATGAAAATTAAGTTTCATAAAAATCTGTCGTTATTTGCCTTTATAAAAGCTATATCTTGGGACGCCTCTCAGGCCGGCACATTGAGCCTGATGATCTGATATCAATTGAAGGGTGGACAGCACTAGTGGACTACTTGCATTTTTTCCCACGAGAAAAAATGCAAGTAGTCCACTAGTGCTGTCCACCCTTCATATAGTAAACTACTGGATCGTAATCGCCTCTGTCAGCGCTGTGTTAGCGACAGCACGGGAGTGGACTACTTGCATTTTTTCCCACGAGAAAAAATGCAAGTAGTCCACTAGTGCTGTCCACCCTTCATATAGTAAACTACTGGATCGTAATCGCCTCTGTCAGCGCTGTGTTAGCGACAGCACGGGAGTGGACTACTTGCATTTTTTCCCGTGGAAAATATATCATATTTACCACGGGAAAAAATGCAAGTAGTCCACTAGTGCTGTCCACCCTTCAGTTGCTCCAGACGGAAGATTAAAAGAGCCGCAAGTTGTCACAACACCGTGGACAACATCTAAAGATATATTCAAAACAAAGTGTCAAAGTATCATGGAAATGTTTTTCTTGTAAATAAAATCCGTTTTAACGCCCTAGTGTTATTAGTTTTTTTTATTAGTGCATAGAAAGTTTCAGTTTCTGCTGGGACACTCTGTATTATCTTATGATTAATTGGAAAATAATAGTGCAGGTGGCGTACAATCTTCAATTTTAATTTAATATTCAATATTCAATTCAATATTCAATTACTAGCAAGTCTTAGTTGGCCAGAAATACAACTACATGGCAGAGAAGAGTAATTTTCAAAATTTCTACTTTACAACTTGAACTGAGATGTCACTTGGTCCGTTTGGAAATGATAGTTACCTCTCTCATGACTTTAGTTTTGAAAATTATAGTTATTCAGCAGAGCGACGTAGAGTGATGGAACCCTTTGGTAGAGCAGACAATGTCATTTGTGAATATTAGGAACGGTTGAGAATCAAATATTTGGTGGTTTTCCGGTTAGAAAATAACAGGTATCGACAACAAGGTATTTATTTTAACAGTGGCATCACATCTCGTAAAAGTGCTTTCTAGTGCTGCCATAAAAGCTGGTGCTTGTGCTACTTAACGTATGCTAAACACGTGCTAAATATCTGGTTCAAAATTGCTAAAATACTATGAGTAAGGTGTTAAGTTTTAAAACATTAGTGTAGAAATATAAATTCGGGATGATTCGGTGGAAAAATTGAGAGCCAGTGACTTTTTTTTGCGTCATTACTAGAGAGTCATAAAGATAGTCGAAAAATAAACCAGAGCTCATTTTCTGTGATGAATATTTTATTACGATTGAAGAGTCAAAGTTGTTTCGTAGAATGAAATGTCCCATCTGAGCAAGTAGCGGTAGGTATTTCCCTAGTCTTTTTCATATTTTAGAAAGGCCAAAACTCGACGAGTGGTGAGGCTCCATCACAAGTATTATATATTTTGTACCAATATCCCTGCGTTGAAGACATGGGCAGGCCACTCTGTAAGCACTTTTTGTGTGGATCTTCTCTAGTCTATGTCCATGATCATTGTCCAATTGTAGAGCAAGATCCCTTCAGAACACACGTGTTCTCTTCAGTATACAGTGACATAAGTGTTTTCAATCGCAAGTTCAGCTTTATCGTTGTCCAGAGGCGCGCGGACGATGCGATCGCTCAAACATCCGCGCCTCAACGACCTGATCGAGTTGTCGGGCAGGTCAAGCTGGCTCATCTGGCAAAAACAAAACAAAAATTTTACTCATTCAAATTCTTAAACAAGTTCACTGCACTAGTTACCGTCCATGCCCGTGCAGCTAAACTGATTAGCACTAAAAATATGGCTTCCGCTGGTTAGAGTATTCGAATAATCACTGGGCTGCCAAGAATCCTTAAAATTTGAAGATAGAATCGTAGCCTTTGTATGATTTGTTCAATTGATGCGTGTTAACATCACTGAAGCAATCTGACCTATGACATTCATGTATTAGGGATCGTCCATGTGGAGCGACAATGTCTGCCCAATTCACCACTTCCCTTCTTAGTGAAGGACTCCTGTGTAATATTAGTGCGCTCTGCTGACTACTGAAATTCTGTTTCTTGTTTGTTTCTCTTCTCTTCAATCAAGTAAAAACGCTCCTCAGTGTCAAGAAATATTCAGGGTAACTTTGGAGGGAAAAAATGAATTGAAAGAAACGTATTCAGACAAGTTCTATAGAGTATTCCAAATGAAAAGTTCATGCAACAAGTCTAATTATAAATCCATGGAGTTTTGTTGCCTGTTTCAGCTGCGTCCTGAGTAAATATCGCCTCTATCACTCGTAGTGTCACGAGCAGTGCTTTGAGCTGGCGATACTCTGAGAATATCTTAGCTAGAGCTTCAAGTTCATGGTTAAGATTGCCATTCAGTTAGCATTGTGTTCTTAAGTTCACGGTGCCATGGACGAACATCAGCCGACTAGACAGCGGTGGGGATGGGCTCGTCTGTAGCCCTGGAATCTCTATCCAAGTTAGGCTTCTCGCAACATCTCTCTAGCCTCCTTAACCCTCACACGGACAAAAAAGTGCAGTTTTTAATAATGCACAGTCATCCGGTCAATCTGTACAAGTTAGTAATCCTGAATTGATGACTTATAGCTTGAGCCAGCCGAGCGAAACTTGCACTAATTACTGCTTGTTGTGACAGAAGGGCTCGTGTTCATATCGACTTCGTCGATGCAGCGTTATACCATAGAACGCGCCAAATATTTAGTTATCTGTGAATTACATCGCGCACAGTACACCTTAGGCTTCATTGCAGAATCCCTCAAGTATCCCCGTCAACCGCTCACGATACCTGCAAGCGCTTTGACGAGTCTGACCAAGACCAAAGAGACACACATGAGTCAAAAAGTAATAGAATTTGCATACCTCGATTTCTATCCAGCCTCAAAAAAAACATCAAGCCAATCCGACAGCAGCATTCTCGAAATTGGCCAAGAAGAGGATTGCCAACAGGACAACGATTCAGAGAGCCACCAATGATATGCACCTAGCATCTTACTCGTAAGGTAGCAGGAATTTTCTATCCAACAAGACAAAAAAAGTTCACTGGGGAAGGTTCAAGGTTTTGACCAGGTTGAGGAGAGACTGGTCGATAGGTAAGTTTTCTCAGGCTAGAAAACCTTGACAGTCAGTAGGAAGCGCTGGATCGCCATCTTGAGCTCTGACGTTGAATTCACTATGATGGCGAAGAAGCCGGCCTGCGTCTTGGTCATCTGCATGGTCTCCATTGAAGGTGACGTCTCAACTTACTTTTTCAACTACAATGAGAAAATATATGCTGGGATCCATAGTAACGTTTTCGAGGCTAAAATCATTCCATGGATGAATGTCAAGACTGCAGGTAATAAGTATGTGCTCCAGCAAGACGTGGTGCCATCCACACGCCACGCAAAACCATAAACATGCTCAACAGGTCTGGCGTGCTATTTTGGGACAGACTTCTGTGTTTCTAACTCCCTCCCGACCTTAAGGCTATTTTTTGGACATGAATTAAAGCTCAGGCTTGTGCAAAGCGTCATGACAGCGGCCGTTCCTCAGAAAGAACATTAAAAGCATTGAGGTACTTAAAAGAAATGGAGATCATCTGTGCAGTAGCAAACTTCTGTCAGCGTGTGGGTTGCCAAAGGTAGCCATATTGAATGAAAATTTAGTTGTCCTTGCCTGGTGAATAAAATGTAAAAATATGAAAGCTCAGTTTTTATTATTCCTTGAGATACTTTGATTAGAACACAATTTCCACAATTGTACGGGTTTGTCTGGATGACCGTGTCGTTTATATTCTTATACATGATGGAACATATGTGAGAAATTTCAATATCGTATACATATGCTCTGTCGAGCAAAAATAACAATTTTAACTCGGGATATATGCGATGAATATTGTAATCAGTGGAAGAAATATACATATTTACGAATAATACATATATAAATATATTGACCGAATTTGTGTAAATTTTATCTCATGTTTGGTGAAATAATTTTGTCTCGTGTGTATATTTTTTATGCAATTTTATGCGGTAAAACGTCCTGAACGTACGCCTGTTCTGTTTAAATTTGAACAAGTGCGTAGCGCTTTTCTTAGCAGCTATTTGCCGGCGAGCGACCGAAAGACTCTTGGGTTGCACCGGTCCGGAGCTGCATGCAAGAGGCAGACCTCTATTTCAGGGTCTGGTGACACACATTCATTCTTAAGTCTGAGGAGCGCCACTTTTAACTGTAAGCCGCAGAATAATTTCCAAGAATTACTGGTCGTACACTATACATAATTCTTAGGCCAACAGGTGACAATTATTCCATGGACCCAAAAGCAACGCATGCAATGTACACCTCGCACGCCCTGAGCAATTTAGTCCTAAGCGTGGTTGCCTAGCCCAGGTGAGGACACAGTCTCCAGCAGTTCCACACATGATCATACACTCATATTTCCTTTCTTCATCACCCTTCCTCCATACCCCCAGCCCTCTCATGAAAACCGCAGCACCTGGTAGAAGTAAGAGTTCTGCATCACGATGCCGTTGTTCTCCACCACCGCATTCGCAGTCAGACACAACTCCTCGCCCGTGAAGTCTGGACCTCTGTGCGTTCAAATACACGAATTATCATTCTAAAATTATGAAGCCTGAGCGAATGTAATCCGAGTAGAGCATTGAAAAATGTCTATCGACGACGAACGTAAATGCTTTGTTTTTCTCTATCGATCGCACAATTACCATTTCTTTACAGTAACAATTATTTTTTACATGTACCAGTATTCTTAAACGTCCGAAAAAATAGGTCATTATTGTACACTTGATAGCATCTCTGCGTCTCAATCTTCTGATCATGACGCTCTAAAATTGATGACACACAGGGTGCGGCAACATAACTATCTTTTTTCAAAGCAAAACGCATTTTAAAAAGGACAATTTTTTACAGCACTCTATATTTACAGTATTTGATCATGATCGTGCTCTGACCTCAGAATGCTACATCAGCTGTCGTCGTGGATGACCTGTGAGGGGCCAAAAAAAAGCAGGAGCAATTAAATAAAGAGACTAACTCCTTAGACCCACTGGGCGTGAGCTGGAGTGTGGCGAGTTCTGGCCAAACTTGAAGCATGAAATGAACAGCATTTGTGCATGAAATGTCACACCTGGATAATTAAGAAATGCTTTCTGCTGTAGCGTGCAGCTCATACTGAATGTTGGGTAAATTTCGTCCTCTTTGGAAATTTTTGGATACATTCAGAATACTGGACAAGTATAGAATACTGGACACGCGCGGTATGCTGGACACACGCGGAATACTGGACACACGCGGAATACTGGACACGCA
>VCRD01006710.1:1728-22220 GCA_006783055.1 Trinorchestia longiramus
GTACTAATGGACAGGCCAGTAGACCAATCAGGTGTACTAATGGACAGGCCAGTAGACCAATCAGGTGTACTAATGGACAAGCCAGTAGACCAATCAGGTGTACTAATGCAGTTCAGATCTGTATCCAAGTTTTAGGAAAAGGAGCATCTAATTCTAAGAGAACACTGTAAAGAAATAAGAATTTCTCTTATTCCTACCAAATATTACAACCATGAGTTCTCAACAGGCATTGCAGCAACAAATTACATTAGTTGAAGTACATACACTGCATGCAGGACGTCAACATACGGGGGACTTCAAAAAGTTCGTGGAAAATGGACATAACTGAAAATTATATGAAAAGAATATGATGTCAATGTACCAGAATGTTCCTGTACCAACGTGTTATAACGTGTTCTCACATAAACCCTTAAATGAATGTTACAACGCGGTGCCGCCATTTGCAAGGCAGTAACCGTTCAAGCAACATGGCATCTGCCAAAATCGAGGCCAGGACAAACATCAAATTCATGATGAAGTTTGGGTGGAAGAACAGCCAAATCATTGACTCTGTGGAACAAGTTTATGGTGACAATGCCCCAAAGAAATCAGCAACCTACAAATGAATTAGTCGTTTCAGAAGCGGAAAAAATGAGACTGAAGATGATCCCCGCAGCGGCAGGCCATGCACATCAGTTTGTGTGGGAAAACATTGATGCTGATCGTGACCTCATTGAAAAGGATAGGCGAATAACCACCGAATCAGTAGCAGACACACTCAACATCTCCGTGGGTTCTGCACACACAATTCTGGTGGACAGTTTGGGACTGAGCAAGCTCTCCGCTCGATGGGTTCCTAGGCTGTTACGTCCAGATCAGCAGGAATCAAGGGCAGATCTTTCTATGGAAATTTTGAACAATTGGGATGAGAACCCTGAACTTTTTCTGCAGCGAATTGTGACCGGGGATGAAACATGGCTTCACCACTACAATCCTGAGGACAAAACTCAATCGAATCAGTGGCTGCCCAGGGGTGGAAGTGGGCCAGTCAAAGCAAAATCTGAGCGTTCAAGAGGAAAGGTTATGGCCACTGTCTTCTGGGATGCAGAGGGGATCTTGTTAGTTGATTTCCTCGAGAACAAGAAAACTATTACGGCTGTTTATTTTGAAGAGATTTTCAGAAAATTGTCCAAGAAAATCGCAGAAAAACGCCCTGGGAAGCTGCATTGACGCGTCCTTTTCCACCACGACAATGCACTCGCGCACGGCGCTCGGCAGACCAGAGCTGTGCTACGCGAATTTCGATGGGAAATCATTCGACATCCACCTTATAGCCCCGACTTAGCCCCATCTGACTTCTTTTTATTTCCAAACCTGAAAATGTCATTGAAAGGCACCCAGTTTCCATCAGTTGAAGCAGTAAAAAGAGCTGCCATGACATGGTTCAAATCGCATAACTCTCAGTTTTACACAGATGGACTTACAGGCTGGTATCAGCATTTGCAGAAATGTATTGACCTAGATGGAGCATATGTTGAAAAATAAACATTATGACTTTGACCGTTTTTTCAAACTGTCCTTTTTCCACAAACTTTTTGAAAGCTTTTTCCACAAACTTTTTGAAGCCCCCTTATACAATCACAAGACTAACTAATTATTATAAAAAACTAAATTATACACTTGTCAACTCATCAATCAATACTTCTATAAAAAAGTTAGTGTATGCATATATTATTGAATAAATTCTTTTTTTTTGAGTTATACTCATCAGTATTTCAAAGGAAAAAATAAAAAATCTTTCACATCCCACAACAACTTTGCAGCATAAATGCCACTTAATTAAATAATTACTTAGCTGTAACAAGATACTTCAACATTTCACTTTTTTTCAACCTTTTTTATTACTTTTCAAAAAACATTTTAATATATTTGTAATAATATTATATAATATTTGTAATAATATTATATAATATTTGTAATAATATATCCCAGGAAAGAAAGTTGAATAAAGAAAACAAAGCAAGATAAACATCAGAGCAATGTGATTAAACTTATCTACATTTTTGTACAAGTAACATTTGTACATGTACATTTTTGTACATGTTAGACACCACTGAACCAAGGACATCAGAAGCATGATGTTAGGCAAGTCTTCTCATTCATGTTTTTGTGGCCAAAAAATCATTTAGAAGTCAGTCAATTTAAAAGTCTCAGTCAATTTAAAAGTCACAGTCAATTTTGCAAAGGAACTGCAGCACTCGCATGCACATGAATCCTTTTCTCAAATAAACTAAAATGAATAATATATAAATACCCTTTTCTCAAATAATCTAAAATAAATAATATATAAATAACCTTTTCTTAAATAAACTAAATTGAATAATATATAAATAACCTTTTCTCAAATAAACTAAAATGAATAATGTTAAAATAACTTTTTCTTAACTAAATAACTACATCACATCAGCTGTTAATTGAAAGCTCTGAACAATGGAGTACTGAAGATGGGTATAGACATGGTTGAAAAAATGATAAAAATTTAAAAATTACCAGTTGGTCCTAACACTTAATCCAGAAATTGGCTTTGGTTGCAAATATATCAAGGGAATTGCAAACAACTTACACATAAAATGTGCCTCAAAATGTTCACCAAACTCAAAATGTTTACAAAAAATTATGTCAACAGTACCTATTAAATAAAACAGCTTCCAATTCACTTTAACCCTTTCACCCTGGATGACACACATATGTACCAGTCTGATTATGATATATGGATCTGATTATAAAATATACTCTGGGGTGAAAGAGTTAATTCATTGGACAATCCATTAGAAGTAAAGAAACATTGAATTAAATACCTCATATGGCATAGGACCACACGTATTCACTTCAATACCTAAAATGCAATGCAACAGAGTTATTCAGATGCAATACTTACCAGTGGGGCCCCAGGCCTCATCGTTGGTGGCCTCACGCACCTTGGCCTCAGTCTCTGTGTAGTTCATGACCATGTTTGTGCTAGAGAACAAGATACTGATAAACTTTGTGTACAAACAGCACAATTAGTGTTTCTATACCTATTTCAGAGCTGCACAATGTCTATATAGCAGTACAATTTGACTCACATCTATGTACCAGTACAATCAGTATAGAACTGCATCATTTCTATATAGAATATAGAAATGCACAATGTCTATATAGCAGTACAATTAGTAACCACCATTTCTATATACCAGTACAATCAGTATAGAACTGCACTATTTCTATATACCATTACAATCAGTATAGAAATGCACTATTTTTATATACCAGTACAATCTGTATAGAACTGCACCATTTCTATATACCAGTACAATTTGTACAAAACTACCCCATGCCTACATGCTAGTACAATTTGCACATGTGTGCTACAGCTGCAGCAGATCTGCAGTACTGTACTTCATGCACTGAAATAATTGGTACATATTTCTTGCTGGCTCTACACAACTGTAGTATGCACTCATATAGACAAATTAACTGTATTATGTACTCATATAGACCAATTAACTGTAGTATATACTCATATAGACCAATTAAATGTAGTATGTACTCATACAGACCAATTAAATGCAGTATGTACTCATATAGAGCAATTTAATTGATATGCATTATTTCAGCTCTATGGCTTTCATTTTGGCTTTATAACAATCATTGTATTCTGAAGAGTACATATGTACATTCATAATAATCAGTAATATTGAACTGTAATATGTTATGAGCTATACTTGCATAAACAGATAGCCCTTATAGTCAACTTTGACACAATCTACTCTCTCACTCACCTTCCTTCCTTCATCTGTTATGCTTTAATTATCAGAAAGAGGAAAATTTATTGCCATTTATAAATTGCATGGTCAATATGAACATATATTCAAATTGATTTCACTACAGCTTTATTTTGTAACCCCTGATTTGTTGCTTTGAAATCAGGTATTTGAATGACAACTCCATGTTCATACTAATGACTAGAGAAGGAAGGACACCATCACCATAACTTGTACGCAAATGCATGAAAGTATTATTATTATTATAAATTCTTAATGAATGTGTTTTTTGAAGTTACGAAAATTATCAAATAAATATTTCTCTGGTAAGCAAAGGCAATTTATCTTTATCCTCTATGTCTTAAGTCCTTCTAACCGATTCATGTAAATCATTAGCTATTCCTTAATTAAACGAATGTATTATATAAAATCATAATTCTTAACATAAATAACACTCAATGACGTCCACATTAATAACCTAACTTCAGCTATGGAAACTGCTTCCAACGTACAATAAACTTAATTAAGATTCAAAATTTCCAAATTTCATTCAATTTTACCGTAGGCGTCATTACTTACACTTTCTCAGTGATCTCCCGTACTTTCCACATGTTCAACATGTTGGCAGCTATAATTCATCCAACTTAAAAATTCAGTTCCAAATCATGGACGTATTGCTCGAACTCCACGCTGACGCTAATGACACGAACAGATGATTAGTTTTCCACACATTCACAATTTGCTCCAAGGATACGATCAGATAGTTCAAAGCTGCCAACTGCACCGAATTGCATAACAATAGCCACATCATGAAAATTTAATATTCAAAATACCAGGGAAACTCAGATATGAAGTATATGATCAAAATATATCTAGTGACTAAGGTTGACTGAAGACACAATGGGATTTTCGTTCATAGTATAGTTAATTGGTTTAACGAATGAATGGCAACAAAAAATCAAATTTACTGAAATTCAAATAAAGAAAAAACAAGTAAGCTGATGAATAGAATGCAGCTTTCAACATTGATTACATCTCAGGTTTTTTTATTATACAACTTCTGTACCTCTGCACTATTTTCAACGAAAGAATAGGTTTCATTTGCAATTACGCAATCACAGATAACCGGTTAGGAGACTTTCAAATATTAGGAGACTCTAGCAAACCTTTAAAAATGTTGAAAATCACATTTTATGTATCTCGTGATACGTGTCATCCCCTACTTCTGCAAAATCTTTCAATGTAGAATTTTTGAAGGTACACTACCTATTAGCAGAAAGCAGTAGAAGCTTGTAGAATACCATTTCTGCAAGAAAAATAACAAAATGAAGGTTTACGTGAATTCTGTGGAACATAGAAACCAAATTAGTTAATAGCTCCTCAGGTATCTGAGATCTATATACATTGCACTATAGCTAAGTGGTTAGTAGCTTTAGTTGCTAGCTTCCTAATTTTGAGGGTCCGAATCTCCAAGCGGCCCTCGAATCTCTTCTGCTTGTAATCCTAGGACCAGGAAGGCTGAGTGACTGACTAGATGAAAACTATTTCCACAAATTTCCAGATCATCGTAAAGTGTTCCTATGAACTTCTACCTCAAGTCACATGATGGACGATAACTATCGCTGACGTCATGATTACTAGTCTTAAGATGTTAGGATCTGTCCGGGACTTAAGCGTGTCCCGTAGGATAAATGATGAGGTCGTTGGAAGTTGGCTTTATTAAACGCCCTCATCATTTATCCTACGGGACACGCTTAAGTCCCGGACAGTGATATTTTTGATTTGGTGTGGACTTAACACTGTTTTTGAGAACGATATTGAATACATGTTTCTTTGGTGGTTGGCGGGAAGGACCAAGCGACGCCTGGCGGCGCGCTGGGGCTAAAGCGTCTCGATATTGCCAGCCAGCGACTATCCCTCTGTCCCTTTTTCTTCTAATACAAATTCCAGTTTATTTATATTTATTATATATCCTGACCCGTCAGGACACTCCCCATCTCGGACGAAGGCCGAAAAAATGCAACCCAAGGAAACGACAACAGTCTATGTGGAAGTACCAGGTGCTTTCAGGATCGGTACTATGTTTTGGACGGCCCTCTCTACCGTCGCCCTGCGCCCGGATTTTTCGCTGGATGCGAGGTCGATGAACACAGAACGGACGAGCCCGTCGTTGCCTGTGGATGTCGCGGAAATGCGCCCGATGGGCCAGCGATTCCGTTTAGTGTTGCGGTCCTGAACGAGTACGATGTCGCCGACCTCATATTTTCGAGGGCTCTTCCATTTTCGTCGAAATGTCAAATTTGAAAGATATGAGCGGCGACACCGATCCCAAAAATAATCTGCGAGGAATTGTACGTGTCTCCATCTGCTCTTTCCGTACGCAAGAAGATCAGCGTCTGAAAATGTGCCAGCTGAGTCGTCCGGCGACTTCATGGTCATTAACATCGCTGGGGAGAGAGGGCAAGGATCGTTAGGGTCGAAGACACTCCCCACAGTGGTGTGTTGTTAACGATGCTGGCAGCCTCTTGAAAAAATGTTGACAAATCATCTCGGGATAGGTTGTGTGATCCCGCTCGCGCCAACGATGTCGCCATGGCGTTTTTCAGTGTCCCGATTTTTCGTTCCCAGACTCCACCTAGATGGCTTGCTCCTGGGGGGTTGAAAATCCACTGACAACCCTTGTCATTTGCCTCTGCTTGCAGATCGGCGTATGACAGGTTTTCTTCGTCTTGATTGTGGGCGCCCACGAAATTTGTGCCGCGGTCGCTGCGAATTATCTTGCAGGGTCCTCTGATGGCTATGAAACGACGGAACGCGTTTTTAAAGCTTAATGTGTCGAGAGCTGGCAGAGGCTCGACGTGAATGGCACGGGACACCAGACACGTGAACAGAAGTGCCCAGAGCTTTTTCTGAGAGTTGCTGCGCCTCGTACTCTTTCCTTCCACTACCTGGTACGGGCCAAATACGTCAAGGCCAACGTTGGAAAACGGGGGGGCATTCCTCTAGCCGATCGCTTGGCAGGTCGGCCATTTTCTGCTCTCCGAGCTTTGCCCTTAACTTGTGACACAATACGCACTCGGAAATGATGCGTTTGATGAGGTGCCTCGTTGAATGTGGAATCCAGCCATCCGAATTGCTCCATGAGTGATGTACAAACCCTGATGCTGAACCTCTGTGTGAAAGTGGTGGCTCAGGGCTACTGATATAGGGTGTTTTTCAGGCACCACTAGTGGACTCTTTATGCCCAAGGGCATTGTAGAGTTCTGGAGACGACCTCCCACTCTCAGCATCCCGTGACAGTCGATGAATGGTGCTAAGCTGGATAGCTTGCGGCCGTCTGGTACATTCACAACCTGGGTGCAAGCGTTCATGAGTTCAGGGAAATATTCCTGTTGTACAGACCGTCTCAAAATGTTCTGAGCATCTTCCCACAAAATGTCTCTTCTAACAGCCAAGGAGTGTCCACTCCTCTGGCGTGCCCTGTCAAGGAGTCCCAATGCAAACTTGTATACCAGCTGAACAGTTTTTACCATTGATCTTAGATTGCTGCGATTTACAGTTATGGAATTTATGGGATACATGGACGGACTTAAAACTGTCTTTAGCGTCAGCGAGGTGCCTTCTACCGTTTCGGGTAACGTCGCCGGAGGCGGTGGAGGCACCGAACAGCGAGACAATGTGCTCCACAAGAAATTAGGTCCCGTCAACCAGATACTTTCTCTTAGATCTACCGGGCTTATGGGTCTAGTAGCTACGTCGGCCGGGTTTTTATCGGTCGGGATGTAGGTCCATTGGCTAGCAGAAGAGGCTGACAGGATCATTTGAACTCGCCTACTAACATATCAAGAGAACCTCTTGCTTTTGTTTGATAGATAACCCATTACAATTAAACTGTCGGTGTAAAATGTTGTGGCCTCAACGTTCATCTGGAGTTCTTCAAGAACTTCACAATGAGCGCGAGAGGCATCTACAGCTGCACACAATTCTAGTCTCGGTACTGACGTTGAGGAGCGCGGAGATACCTTGGAAGACCCTGTTACAAAGGATACTTGTACTTTACTGTCCGTATTTACAGACCTAAGATAAATTGCATGCCCTATGGCGTCGATTGACGCGTCACAAAAAACATGCAGAGTTGGCTGTGCACACTTGCCAAAACCTAAGGGGCGGTAGCTCCGTGGCACTGCGATTTGAGGGGCCTGTCGTAGTGACTTGATCCAGTCGTCCCACAGCGGTTTGTATTCGACCGGGAGGGGTTTGTCCCAACTTGCCTTCTTTGCTTTTTTGTCCTTATCGTTTGATGATTCCTCGTCGTGTTTACTCAACATGACCTTGCGTTGTATTAACTTGCCCCTTAGTACTACCGGGCAAGCTACTCCCAACGAGTCGAAGATAGCATTGACGAAAGACAATACACCTCGTCGGGTGAACGGCTTTTCTTCGAGGTCCGGTTTGATGATGAGAAGATCACGTTTTGTGTCCCAGAATACACCGAGGGAACGATGTAAAGGGGCGCGATCTAGGTCGACTATCTCCGTGTCTTCAGCCAACTCGCTCGGAGGGAAGGCCCTCATCACCTCATTTGAACTTGAGACGATCTTGTGAAGGCGTATCTTGTATCGCTCCAAAATGGAGCGCGCCCCTGTCAGTATTTGAATGGCTTGCTCGGGCGTTTCTGCAGATCCTAGTCCATCGTCGACGTAGAAGCTGTTCAAGATGAACTTTTGTGCTTCGGGATACATGTGGGCTGAGGGATGCGAAGTCGCGTGATGCATTCCGTAGATGGCGATGGCCGGCGATGGTCTGTTTCCAAAAATATGCACAGTTGCCCGGTTGTAGCTGGGTCCCTGGAGCAATTGATCGTTGAGATTTACTCCGTAGTATGTTGCAGAGCTGTCGAAAACAAGGCGAATTTTACCCTACTTTGCGTTATCTACAGGGAATACAGGCAAATACCATACTTTGCCTGGTTGAGCCGCGTTTATCTCGTTAGGCGGAATGGGTTCCACGTGTCCCTCAGCTGAGTTCTTGCCCATGGCCGTCAAGCACTGAGTTAGCTTGTTGGGTTCCTTGCTGAGTTTGCCTAGGGTATTGCGAGTCCGTTGCAATACAGGTAGACGATTATCTGGGAAGACAGGAGGATCGGGTTTAAATGGTAATGGCATTTCTAAATTCCCTTTGTCGTTTACCCTTATCGATGTCCTTTTTCTATGAGCAAACAATACCTCGTCTGCGGATAAACCAGTCAATTCGTCATCAAGTCGTTCTGTGAACACGTCGTGCTGGTCGCTCATGGGCCAGAGACCCTTGTCCTCGCGAGCTCTGGGCACAAATGGGGAGTTAGATCGTTCTACCTGACAATTTGTTTTAAGCGTGCGATATGATATTGGCTGAGAGACGTGTGAAAGGGTTGAGTCGGACGACGAGCATGGGGTGCCTATGAGGCCCCACCCAAGGGGAGTCTCGATAACGTATGTACGACCCTCACCGTACGATGTGAGTTTTCAGCAATGCCCTGCATCTCTGCCTAACAACATCAATACCTCTGCTGTCTCGTCTAGATCATCGAATTTATCCGCCAGATGGGCCAAATGAGGACATGTTCTCACTTCGTCCGGACTCGCTATCTCAGTTTTTGACGTTGGAATGTATGGGTTGGTGAGTAATGGAGGAAGGTTGAAAACCTTTCCATTACGCAGACCCTGAACTGTGAGTCCACTGATTGTCTGGCCTCTAATAGTAGCCTTCTTCCCTTGCGCAGCCGTCTCTATTGAGTACGACTCCGTCGGAGATTTGATGCCAAAATATTTAGCCACTTTAGGACTCGCAAATGACAAATTGCTATGCAAGTCCAGTATGGCATAACACAACAAATGTTTATCCCTAAGAGAGATCTTAACGAGTACAGTTAGTGAGCAGCTTCGTTGATGTGCTTGAGCTGTTGTCAAGCAGTTGATTTGTGCGCTGCGTGACTGAAATTGTTTTTTTTCGCTGGCGGCGAGCTGCGTTTGACTGACGTTGTTCTCTCTTGGTTGAGTCTCTCGTTGTGGGTTGTATGGAGGGGCACGCGGATTCAGTCTTGAATCCCGGTGTAGAGCGGTCGCGTGTCCGCCGTTACACCTGTTGCACGTCACGTAAGTCGTGCAGTCTGACCTTTTGTGTTTGCCAAGACAGCGATAACACAGCTTGTGTTGTCGCATAAATGCGTTCTTCTCCTCGATGGATAGTTTGGAAAACTGGTTGCAAGTTACTGTGGCATGCCCATTAACTTGGTGGTATTCGCAAGTGTAGGACTTATTGACTTCAGTGCGGAAAGTTTTCACATGCTTTGTGGGCTCCGGGTATCGTGCACGTGGAAGTTCGAAATAGTTGCAGGTGCTTATTTCTCGGATTGTCTCCTGGAGAAAATTGAGAAAGGTGCTCATTGTCGGAAAACGGGCTTGGTTTTCCTTCTCATATTTTTGTCCGAACCTTTTCCATGATGCGTGTAGAGAAGTGGGTAATTTTTTGACTAGTGGTACCATGCCTCTCGGATAATTGAGGACCAATAACTTGGGGGTGTATTCCATAGTGTTGATCGCACTATTTGTGATATCGCGAAGCCGTTGCAACTGAACTTTATCGCTTTCGTGCTTGATTTGTGGGAAGTCTTCTATCTCTTCGAATATGGCGTTCACCAACTCCGACCCCTGTCCATATCGGGTGTGCAGTGTCTCCCATATGTTTTTGAATGCCGCCATCGGATCGTGTGTTAACGTGTTTGCAGTGTCCTGCACTAACTTCAAGGGATAGTCGCTCGTGTTTGCGAGGAGGACGTTAAGTGCTTCGAGCGCTGATATCTCGTATTGTGTGAGGTGCCGTTGTATGGCTCTTGCCCAGTTGTTAAAATGTCGTACGTTCCCGTTGAAAGGTGGCGTCACTGACTTGAAAAGTTCTTGTTTCATTACGTATTGGGTGGAGGGGTGGGTCGCCGTTGCCAATTTTCCTGCTTTGGGAAAAACTGGGACCGTTGGATCTTGTGGGAATGTCCTCAATTCGCTCCCCATCTTGCGAAGACTGGGGGCTGACGCTTTTACCCTGTGCTCTGCTTTGTTATCCGAGAAGACTTGTGGCCCTTCAGGATGCAGGGGTGACTGGTGTCCTACTACCGCCACGAACTCTGCCGTTCGTCTGTGGGACTCATGCCAAATGGTCTCTTCGTTCTTGCGGTTTTCGACCTCTGTGTTTTCTTCTTCTCTTGGATGCTCTGGAATATCCTCGAGATCCTGGGTGTCAGTGGCAGAAGGGGCCACTGACGTCGTTTCTCCGGATGCTCGTGATGGTTGGGAGAAATTGTCGACCTCTAGGGCTCGCAGTAGTGAATTTAGCACCACGAGCTCGTTCTTGACGATGCGGACACCCTTGTGTCGGTCGTCGTCTGTTTGGTGAGCCGACTCCGTGGCGCCTTGGCTGAGGTATCTGGCCGCGAGAGCTCCGCTCGCTTCTGTCAGCTGTTCGAGGCATTGCTTCAAAGCGCGGCCGTAGTCTTGAAGTTTCTGTTTGTCTCCTGCATCTGGGTTTTCGTAGACGGTAAGGTCTTTTAACCTGGTGTGTAGGGCCTCTACGTTGTATTCGAGTACACGGAGTGGGGGCACTCTTGGTCTCGCACCGCCGTGTGTTGACTCACGGAACGACATTATTGGGTAGCTTAAGCGAGCTTCCCTGTTCGTCGGACTGAGACCCTAATATCCAAAATCACTGAAGGTAGCTTGAAGCGAGCTTGCTTCTGTTACTGGACTACGGATTGTCCAGGATCTTCCCATGCTTGCTCAAAATTAGTGGTCTGTGTTATGTAGACCCTAATGTTACTTTGAGGCTTTACAGTGTGGCTTGGTTTTCTGTCACGGAGGGACTGCTGCTGGTCCGCTCTCTCGCTGTGAAGACTCTGCCAAGTCCCCGTCCTCCACCAAATATCACTGGCACACAACTCCGCCAGCAGACGAAAAATATCACTGTCCGGGACTTAAGCGTGTCCCGTAGGATAAATGAGGAGGGCGTTTAATAAAGCCAACTTCCAACGACCTCATCATTTATCCTACGGGACACGCTTAAGTCCCGGACAGATCCTAACATCTTAAGACTAGTAATCATGACTATATTTCATACATACATAGATACATTTCATACATGTATTTCATACATACATGGATAAAATAAGTTTCTTTCTTTCCTAGACTATTCTTTCTTAGACTATTCCAATTTTATTGACCATAGGTACTATCCCTCTGTCCCTTTTTCTTCTAATACAAATTCCAATTTATTTATATTTATTATATATCCTGACCTGTCAGGACAGGATCATAATGTTAAAACCGATGTGTATTTCATACATACATAGATAAAATAAGTTTCTTTCTTTCCTAAACTATTCACGTTCAGAAAAAACGATTATGAGACTCATGAGTTCCTTATTTTTAATGTTTGACTTTTTTCCACTTGTAAGTTAGCTCATGTACCCACTTACAGATAAAGTACATATGTATCAACATACATAATAGATAATGTATCTCAATCTCTCTGAATGTGTCCGTCCCATTACTTCCTATAAATTACTGAAGAAAAATTATTGAAATGAAATCAGAACGGGTATGCATGTATTACAAGCATTGTATTGTGGATACCAAAGGCACCGGATTGATCACTATAAAATGCTTCATTTTAAAAATATGTAATTAGCTTTCTTCTCTTACATGGCCATGTTATCGGTAGAAAGATACAGCATAGAAGTTATGTATATATTCATGAAAAATATTCAGATTCTGATAGTACCACGAGTAAAACTGAAACGTGTATTTATTCCATAGACCATTAATTTGGTTACTATTAAATCAAGGAATTTTTACGGGTACTATCTGGTCCATGTTATCGGTAGATAAGATGCAGAATGGAAGTCCTGTTTATATTAAGGAAAAGTATTCATTTAAAACACAATAATTCGTCATACATCTTTAATGAACTTATCTTCATAATAATTTCAAATTGGTCAAATCTAAATCATGGAATTTCCACGGGAACTGGCTAGTTTATCTAATAAATAGAACCAAAGTAATTTTCAACTCACTGTTTTATTCTTCTTATAAAACTCATGAACCAAGCTTTAGATATTTGCATGATGTTTGATGATGTGTGATAATGTGTAATGATGTATGACGATGTGTAGTAATATATGATGGTGTATGATGATATCTAATGATGTATGATGATGTATGATGGAGGAAGGGAGGTGATAGCACGTTCCTGTGCCTTCCTATAGTTCTTCATCACCTCCAAGTCAACATGAATGCGCTAACAGTTCGCTGTGTCAGCAAAAAACTGTCCGTATCAGTTCGATTCGATCTGAGGCATCATTGATTTTGGGTCAGGAACTTAGGCGTTTTACAATCGCGCGTAGTAAAACAGATATAATTGTAAATATCTTGTACAGGAACATACTGGTACAAAGTTCTCTTAGATGTAGAGTGTTCTTTTGTATTGCAATTCACGTAGTAAACCTGACTTGCATTTTTTCTACAGTTAGATGATTTCATAAAACATTTTATTGACCATAGGTACACCGTATCCATATTACTTTTCCTCAAACGGTAATTATTACTTCAAACTTTCAATAGAACTTTGACCCATAAGCCATAAATATTCAGCCCATTGGTGAAATTGAATCCATATTAAAAGAAATTTGCACACAAGAACAGAATAAAAAGCAATTCCAATTGAAAACAAAATGATAAGCAATTTCAATTGAAAACAAAATTAAAGTCATTTCACATGGAAACATGTTACGGATTTTGTACTCTATTCAAAACAAAAAACTTCCACTAGCGGTACACCATCTCTGACATGTAACGATAACAACAAACAGTTACCACAGAAAAAGATTTATGGCCATTGGATGATCAGAGCATGCGTGCAATTCATGTGATGCAACTGGTACAACAAGTCCACTATCTGTCTATCTTCGTCCTTGCTTGTTGACTTCGAGGGGCACTCGACATAATCACGAAACAAAAGACGATGTAGATTTTTTCTAGCAAGCCTCTGCAACTGCTGTCTCTCTTTGTAGAACTTGCTGTACGTCGACACACAACTCCGGAGTCCTGACCAAAATAAGTCACTAGGTAAACAATTCATAGAGAAGTGTTTTTAACCAGTGATATCTGAACTTGTTACTCAATCCGTACGTATCACACACAGTGGTTGGGTTAAACGTCGGAATTTTCTTGTGGTAGTTGCAGTTGCAAACCTATCACACAGAGTGGTTGGTTAGGTTAGATTAGGTTATTCTCGTGGTAGTTGTGTACCATCAGTGAATGTTACCTCTGTTGTCCGAATTTCTGTAAGACGTTCGAACACAAACTGGTCAAGACCTGAAGTTAAGATTTTACAGAGCACTTAGTCGACGGCAACAGTTAGATCGAATATTTCCAATTTCACTGGCTTGATGAACTTGAAAGTTAATGCTAGATTCGATTGAAAAAACGGGTGATTTCGTTGTGTGAATACTGACTTCAACATTTTTCGCTTGTTCCCTCAAGTTTATTCATCTGGTAGTCACTATACAGCGTGAATTTTGTATTCACTCTCCAAATAAATAGTTATACGACACTTGTTACCGGCCAGAAGTCTACGGAAGCCACACGTCCCAAAAATGTGGTCCGTGGTATTGATTTGTGTGGCTGTTCTGTGTGGTTCAACCTCAGCAGCTGCTGCAGATCTCAGCCCATTTTCACCTCCATTTCTTAGAATCGCAGGACAACCTCAACCCCAAGCTTCTTTTAACTATCTCCAACCCCAGCAGCCTCAACTGGTACACCCACACTCGCACTATGTAGGTAATCCTGCAGCTGTTCAACCGACTAACATTGGTCCCAGTATGCTGAAATCTGAGCCTGGTAATATTATCCAAGACGGAAATTATCACCATGACGTTGGTTTCCATCGTGTTAGTAACTCGGACACTTTCCCCCAAACCAGTGGGAATGATCACATGCCTATCCCCAGTTCGAGAAACTTCATCGGTCACCCCCAAGATGTGCCGAAATCAGTGGAAGATCCACACACCAACACAGCATATGGAGACAATCAGATAGCAGCCAACTCCGAAGTGTACGGCTACTTACCAGGACCCCATGAAGAAGGAAACTTGGGGTTTGAATCTAACCTGCAAGGGGAAGGACATCCCAAACCGCTGGTGGGTGGAACCAAAACAGGCAAACCACAACTTCGGCATCTTGTGGTTGATCCAGTCGCTCTGAGCCGAGATGCTGAAGCTAGAAGGGGGAAAATCAATGGAAATCCAACAGCTACCAGACAAGGTCGATCAAGCCCGAGAGTTTCCGAGGGACATCGACTGATCACTAGAGCTCTTTGGAGGATTTTTGATGCCCTCATGGAAAAAAATGAGAAGCAGGAGTTGCATGGTAGGATGAACTTCGTTGAGAATGCTTTGAAGGATATGATTACGTCGGATTCTAAGCTTGAAGGAATGATGGAGATGATCAAGGTGAGTTTGATGGTAATATTAATCGGAGTTTAAAGGTAAATGAAAAGAAGATTGAAGCAAATTCACTTGTATCGAATTAAAATGTACGGACAAAAGAATATTCGATATGAACAATGTTTAGAAATCACCTTATGGTGCATGCATTTGTCTGTATTGATCTTCTGAAGAAACGTTGATCACCTTAGGCATTTTTAGTTAAAAAGAATAAGGATAATTATAACCAGTACTAATTCTCATTTACGATAGCTTTATGAGTACAGAAAAGATCACAAGACATAGAAAGACTGTTGATCTATATAATGCATGTCATGCAAATCAAAACAACAGTATATAACTGTTGTTCTAACTCTTAGAATTTCAGATGCAGTCATAAAATTTCCCTCTGATGATGTGTTTTAGTTAAGGAAGATGCCAATTATAAAAAAACACCTTATAAATTACGGTAACTCTTCAGAAAAGATGCCTTGAAGATAATGCTCCAAGGATGGACTATTTTTTTGATGACTATCAGCAATGATGAGCAGGTCAATGGTCAGTATTGTCACAAGTAGCTCTTGAGGAGGTAGATAATACATCCATATGTAGACAGTCACTCGCACTTCACGTGCTCTACTGGTCTACTGGTCTACTGGTCTACTAGTCTACTGGTCTACTGGTCACGTGTTCTTCTGGTTTACTGGTCGCTTGCTCTTTGGGTCTACGTGTTCTACTGTCGATCAGTTACGTGTTCTACTGGTTTTCACATGTACTAGTATATGTAAAAGATATGTGTATGTATGCACTGTATACATAAATGCTTGCAATATACTGTATATACATGCATAGATAAATGTTCATACGTATTTCAGGAAGAGAATATGGGCCAAGAAGAGCGTTTGGATGCACTCACAAGAGCAATGGAAGATCTAAAGCAACTGGAAGACAAAATTGAGGACTTACAGAGATGGAGACTGTCTTTTGAGAGACAGAAGGATGAGGAGGAATCTCTTCTGCGTATGTTGATGTTAATTATTACTTAATGTGTACTATGTGTTAATTATTACCTAGTGTGTACTATGTGTTAATTATTATCTAGTGTGTAGAATGTATTAATCATGTTCAGTGTGTGAGAAGATGTTTTATTCATCTTTCTACATGATTAATAATGATAGAAATATTAATGAATGAATAGAAACTATATTTTATAAAATATATTGTAATTTCTCTGAGACCCTTTTTTCGGTGCGTTTATTGCCTCACGCAATAGTAACCTGCAATAACTTGCTCGTATTGTCAGACCTGTAATAACCTGCATGTATTGCCTGCCCTGCAATAACTTGCCTGTATTGCCTGTCGTGCAATAACTTGCCTGTATTGCCTGCCGTGCAATAACTTGCCTGTATTGCCTGCTGTGCAATAACTTGCCTGTATTGCCTGCCGTGCAATAACTTGCCTGTATTGCGGATGTTAAACATCCAATTCAGTTAAATGTAATGATGTCAAATCTAATCTGTACCTGAAGAAAATATTTCGCTTATCACCTAAAATGCGTATAATATCTACCACGTCATAATTTATATGTATCACCAATGATTACCTCTTAAGTCATCATTGAAAAAGCGAAGTTTCATTTGTTTCCCCATGTATATTTAACGTTCATTGCGTAATGTGAATGTTTGCGTATGCCCGTAGGTACTGCTGTTCTATCATACATATATGATACTACGCATAGAATACCTACCACTTAAGGATTTTATGATAAGGCATTTTTAGAAACCAATGCTGTTACATTTCTTATGTACTAACTTTATTGGAAATATACGTTTTTGTTTTGTTTTGTATTGCCCCACAGCCTGGGGAAGTCAGCCAGCCTACACCAGCTGCCCGTCCCCATTTGAGACTGTAGGTGGGGAATGCTTCTATGTGGCTGGGGACACTAAGAGGACTTGGCAAGATGCTAGAAGAGACTGTTCCAAGTACGGTGGGGACTTGGCAGCCCCCAGTAACATCGAGAACTTGAGGACTTACCTCCAGAGTCTTGCATGTAAGTCCCCTGCCTTCTCCTAAGTCCCCAACCTTCTGACAGTCCCCCGTAACACAGTCCCCCGTAACACAGTCCCCCGTAACCTTGTCTTCCCCCACAGACAAGCCGGAATACGTGTGGGTGGGAGCATCGAGGCAAGGCAATGGAGACTGGGTGTGGACTGCAGGTCCGGGGGTGAGTAGGGGGGAGTGGGGGAAAGAGTGGGGTGGGAGGGGTGGGGAATTGTAATTATTGTTTTCATTCAGTTCAAGTTAATTAATAAAACATATTATAGAACGAGGGTGAAGGTGTAACTGAATGTGTGGGTCTAAAGTAGTATTATTGGTCTTATTATGTCTACTATGCCTATTAACATTAAGTCTTATTATGTCTACTATGCCTATTAACATTAAGTCTTATTATGTCTACTATGCCTATTAACATTAATTCTTATTATGTCTACTATGCCTATTATTGTTGTCACTATTACGATTTTTTATAATTCTAATTATTGTGTACACTTTTATTCATTAACTTCATCAATTGCCACAGGATGTCAACACAAAACTTCAACTTGGCAAATTCAGTCAACTAAAAAAAATAGTCGACCCCATCTTGAATTTTATCTTTAATCTTCAACACAACACAACATTCAAAAACTAAAATTTCAAAAATTTCTCTTCCCTTTTCATTATTTTTCGAGCTTTTTACTTTCATATTTTATCTTCAACATACAAAAAGCAATTGTTAAAATTTCCCCTCCTTTCATTTTTTACTATATTATTTGTGCTCTTTAATTCTATCTTTAATCTTCAAAAGAACTCAACATCCAAAAACCAAAATTTCCAAAATTTCCCCTCCCTTCTTCTTCTACATTACCTGTCTTGTACTATCCTCTTGAAAACCCCTTATTTTTACTTCTCTTTATTGCTTTATTCCTCTTGACAATTTCTCAGAACCAGTGCCTCTAACATTGCTCTAACATTGCTCTAACATTGCTCTAACATTGCTCTAACATTGCTCTAACATTGCTCTAACATTGCTCTAACATTGCTCTAACATTGCTCTAACATTGCTCTAACATTGCTCTAACATTGCTCTAACATTGCTCTAACATTGCTCTAACATTGCTCTACCATTGCTCTAACATTGCTCTACCATTGCTCTAACATTGCTCTACCATTGCTCTACCACACAGGGCAGCAAAGCAGTGCGAGTGGCACCAGAAATTTGGAACGTTGATCTGCCCAGTGGTTTGGGTAACTGCATGGGGCTGTACGACGGGGCTGCGTACCGTGCTTATGACTATCACTGTAGTGAGGTTGACTTGTACGTGTGCCAGTTCTTCTTGTGAGGGAGGTACGTGTGTTGGGGGTACGTGGTGGTACGTGGTGGTACGTGGTGGTACGTGATAGTACGTGGGGGTGCGTGGTGATACGTGGAGTACGTGGGGGTGCGTGGTGATACGTGGAGTACGTGGGGGTGTGTGGTGATACGTGGAGTACGTGGGTTTGAGGTACGTGGTGGTAAGTGGTTTAACGTTGAGTTTGGGGTACATAGGGATTGAGGTACATGGTGTTTGAGTTACTTTGTATTTGGGGTACGTGGTATATGGGGTACGTGGGATCAAGGTAAAGTGGTACCTATAATGCTAGGGATCTGTAGTTAGTGGTACTTGAGGTGTTGTATTTGGGGCGCATGGAACTTGGGGAGGTTGTTTAAGATGAATGGTACTTGGGGTACGTGGTACCTCTTAGCTATAGCAAGGTACTCACGCATAGAGCGAGCTGTGAGTACTAATTGTGTTGGTACGTTTAAAGGTCATACATTGAATCAATACTTGATAGAACTGGAGGGTTCCTAATCCAATATTTGTCAAGACGATTTTTGAATGTGTTCACAGTGCCAGCAGAAACCATGTTTTCGGGCAGCTGGTTCCAAGTTGAGGCCATTTTAACTGGAAACAAGTTTAGAGCTTGGGATGTTTTGAAGTTTCTTAATATTAGTTTTCAGAGCTTGAGATGTTTTAAAGTTTCTTATTATTAGGGTTTGACCGTTATTTCTGGTTCGCACGTTATCGTCTGTATCGTTTTCTAGCTAATATGTATATGGTACTTTAATTCTATGTACTCATGATAGTTGGTACTTGGTACATCAGACTTTGTATGTGGTACTTGCGACTTGGTACGTGGTACTTCGACTTAGTTCGTGGTACGTGGTACTTGCAACTTGGTACGCTGTCAAGTAGTAGCTGGCTAGGTACCTATTTCCTTTTGTAGAGGTACCAATTTTCCACGTAATGCAAAATTGTATTAATGGTACTTGAAATTGGTACTTAGAACTGTACATGGAGCTTGTTTTTTGTACTATTCGTATTCGTAGGACTAGTACGAATAGCGTATCCGTAATTTGCAATAATATATATGTATAGAAATATATGAAAATCGATTGTTCTATATACTTTTTACGCCAGCATCGAGATAAAAATATACCAACATAAAATTCTTTGGTTTATTGTTCGAAAAAATTATTTAATTTCTGCGTATTGGCTGGCATGTGAGCAATAACATGTATTTCTACAGGAAAAAAATAACATATATTTCTTTAGGAAATAAATAACTAATAGTACATGTATGTAAATGTCATGTTTTGTCATTCAGTGTCTTCGTATCTGTCTAATATTTCCGCTTGTTTATAATGAATTATGTCCTTAAAACATGCAAACATACAAGCATGTTCATTATGTTGATCATCATTTATGGTGTTTATTTGCGTTATTTATGGCACTCATTTGCGTCATTTATGGTGTTTATTTCCGCCATTTATGGCGTTTATTTGCATCATTTGGTATACGCGCTACAGTTATTTTTTTCAACTAACACTTTTCAAAAATAGTCGCGATGGCAATTAATTTTAGCACTATGCGCTGTACCTAAATATAAAGTTCATAAACCTCGCCTGTGTTTGTTTAACCTTTTTGAAACATACTCATAATTTTTGCAAGAACTTCAGAACAAAAGACCCACACAGCGACTGGAAGAAGTAAAACAACACCAGGCAATTCTCATGAGGAATGCATGCATAATATTGGCAGTCTTGATTATTGAGAGAACCTTATACTGGTGGTATAGTGTTATTTGGTGGTGGTGTGGTGGTGTGGTGTGGAGGTGTA
>VCRD01006711.1:0-11913 GCA_006783055.1 Trinorchestia longiramus
TTGTATCTCTGTTGAAACAACACTGAAAATCTTTTCGTTTATTGTAGCTATGTTTTGTGAGCGACTTGAATTGATATGATACTTATATACCCGCGGCACGACTGGCTGGCTTACATGGTTTTCTGGATAGGAGAATCACGTTCTGAAGACGCCACCGATTTTATTTTTGACTGACGACTGCTTTAGTTCACAACTCATGAAGGATAATACGAATGTTCGTATGTTATTTTATGCACAACTCTTTATCTACGAGTAGATGAAGACCCATAACTCTTCTTCATGTCTCAATAAATAACTTTGATCAAAAGAGTCACGTTCAAGAGGCTGATGACAAAGCCGTTTGTCTCTTGACTTGCTGGAAGTCACAGCCACGTCCAGCCCACTGCTGTTAACAGATCACTGTGTGCTGAGCTGCCACACGTAAATAGACGTCCATACAATTTTTACCTCAACGAAATTAAGGAGGTCGTCATCGCTCTGTTCGACAGCCACAGAGCTTCGTAGGAACATCGAATTTTTGTTTTAATTACGAGCATCTTTCAATGATTAACGCGTTTCCTTAAGAGACTTTTCTATTGATGAGCGACTATTAGAAATGATTATTACGTTAATTTACGCTTTTCATGAATAAAAAATGTTTACTGATTAGTCAGACGGCAGAATATGATACATGCATGTATTTAACTATGACATGTTAGCTGGATTTCTTAAACTGTGAGCGAATGAAAATAAATATTTTAGCCAGCGAGTTGCACAACTAGGAACACATTCTAATGTGGTGACCTCACCACATTGGAATGAGGTGACGGGTTAGCTCTCAATGTGATGTTAACATCAACGAGTAACGCACGTTCGATTTCAAGAAAGATTAATAACGTGTCAACAACAGCTTGAATTAAACGTAGTCATTACAACACACCAATAACGTCGCTAACAAAAAATTCAGCATTTATGCAGAAAGGAAGTTCATAAATGACGAAAAGTGACTAGACCTGCCATGCCTACGCTCTTTCCAATACTTTACACATTTGTTAACCTTGCAGGGGTTGAAAAGACAAGAAAGCAAGATTTCTGTTGCACTTCAGTGAACTTTAAGACACACACGAGACAAGCAAAACTGCACTGCTGTTCTCTTCAGCAAAAATATCACGCAGAGGACGTTTCATTATCAGAAAAAGCTTCTACTTCCAGGTTACGAGTGGCTAGAGGAACCAGGAGAATGATCAGCGTGAGGCTGGAGTGAGGCTGGAGTGAGGCTGTAGTGAGGCTGGAGTGAGGCTGGAGTGAGGCTGGAGTGAGGCTGGAGTGAAGCTGGAGTGAGGCTGGAGTGAGGCTGGAGTGAGGCAGGTGCGGCGTGTTGGTGTGTGTTGACATGGTAAACTGTGCTGTAATTGATGCCTCGATGGCGAACCTTCGAGACCTGCACAAATGGTGTTGCAAATGTGCCTTCCATTAGTGTTCGTGTTGCAGCGTGTTGTTTGTGTTGTAGCCTGCTGTCGGTGTTGTAGCCTGCTGTTGGTGTTGTAGCCTGCTGTTGGTGTTGTAGCCTGCTGTTGGTGTTGTAGCCTGCTGTTGGTGTTGTAGCCTGCTGTTGGTGTTGTCGCCTGCTGTCGGTGTTGTAGCCTGCTGTTGGTGTTACATATAAACTGTGATGTAGCATTGTGGTTCCTGAAGTTAGCCTTCAAATTTGAAAAAAAACTCATCAAACAATTTTATGGCTGTTGTAATTGAAAATAATTTTTCCTTTGATTGTGCTTGTAGTTCGAAAGATAAAGCCTAGTCTATTACAATTTAATTATGTAAAAAATTTCTTCCACCTTCAATGCCAGTTCTAACACTCGTACCAAATCCTTTGACGTAAAAAAACCTTTATTTTCCCAACCACACAGGAATTCACAGCGCCGTTTACTATGGCACCTTTTAGGGTAATTTTATGCTCGGGTTCAGGGTAACTTTTTTTCAATTCATACGGAGAGTTGGTCGCTTTCTTCGAATGCGTCTCCTGTCTCCTGGCAAACAGATCGCTTTCGCGTTGTTGACGTGTTCAACACATTCATTAGGCAGAGCCTAATGCGATCTATATCACTTCAAGTCCGTGGCTTGATTTTGCATCATTTTTCTTCCATCTCATCTGAAAAATTTTGCAGACAGCTAGGCCTACAACCTCTACAGCCTAGTACTTGTTAGAGAATGAGAGATTAGGATTGTTGATGACGTTGCACGATTGTTGACGGTGTTGTATGATTGTTGGCAGTGCTTCATTATTGTTGATAGTACTGCATAATTGTTGATGGCGTTACACTATTGTTGATGGTGTTACATGATTGTTGATGATATTACATGATTGTTGATGATGTTGCATAATTGTTGATGGCGTTACACTATTGTTGATGGTGTTACATGATTGTTGATGGTGTTGCATGATTGTTGGCAGCGCTATATGATTGTTGATGACAAGTTGTGGCATCAAACACCTGTCATCAACAAATGCTTTATCAAATACTTGCTAGCTGCTTCTTCTTCATTGTCTGCGATGTAGATAGGTGGATCGTTGTAGAAATTTCATTATTAATTTATTTATTCATTGATTTATTCAATCAAAAGGATGAAGAACGTAGTCTGCTTCATCAGAGTGTAACAAAAACGCATATTGAATGAAGCTGCATCGTGTTGCCTTGGTTCAAGTATCGGATTCTTATGGCAGACTCTGTGATGGTTCTCACATGCTTCCTGTTGCCATATTCTGTTTAATTCTTGATCAACAGAACAGGTCTCAACAGAGGGACATCAACGCTAATGTCCCACAAAAAACAAGTCCCAAGCGTGTTTCATTGTAACTCATTTTCAAGCAAAAATAAAATTACTTTCTTCAGAAAAACTTTCCCTAACAAGCAGTGCTTTCTACCAAAGTTTTTAGAGCTTCCTTCATTTGTTTGAGGAAGATTACCTTTACATGACAATAATACAAATTACCAGCATGTGAAAGTAGTATAAATTACCGTTACATGAGAATTGTATAAATTACCAGCACATATGAGTAATATAAGTTATCATTACATGAGAGTAATATATGTAAATTACCAGCATATGAGATAATATAAATTGCTGTTACATGAGAGTAGTACAAATTACCGTTGTATGAGAGTAGTATAAATGACCAGTATACGAGAATAATATATGTAAATTACCAATACATAAGAGTAGTATAAATTATCATTACATGAGAGTAGTATAAATTACCAGTGTATGAGAATAATATAAATTGCTGTTACATGAGAGTAGTATCAACATAGAACACGTTTAACTGAGCTGCCACTGGACAGAGACACAGCTCCATTTCCCTTCGTTTGCACCTACGAGTACATCAGGTGTTGTCTTCTGTGCCTCATTCTCTATTTCTTTAATACCCAAAGAAAAGTTTTTTACATGTGTGTTCATATTATATGTAAATGAAGTGTTGGGTCACCGTTTGCTTTTAAAACAACTTCAGCTCCATGCGAGACAGATTCCTAAATCCCAATCCGAATTTTATCGTCAATTTACCGGTGATAATCATCGGTTTGCGATGATAATCATCGTTTATAGTAGAAACTTTCGACGATAGAAATAGTACCGGTTATTACCGGTAATTATAGGTATTTCCGGACGATGAAATGTTCGCCGACGATATTGACCGGTCTTTACAGTCTTATTCCTACCGTCATTCCAAGCATAGGGAAAAGACGATAAAAATACAGTCTTTTTCAGATAATTATTACCGGTTTATCGTAAGATATCATCGGTTTATCGTAAGAAAAGGCGATAATTACCGGTTAATGCTGACGAAAATTAGCGCCGGTCAGACGATAAAATTCGGACTGGGAAGTTAGTGGAAATTTTCAGTGGTAATTTAGTCCTATTTTTTGTAGCTTATCTTCTGCCAGTTACATCACTGCATGGCAGTGGAGGAGGAAATCTGCTTCTATATCTGTTTCAATACTCTTTGTATTGATTACTCTCCATAACTATGTTCCAATACTCCCCATTTTGGATACTCGCCAGATCTATGTTTTAATACTTCCAACATCGAAGGTTACTCTCCATATCTCGGTTCCAATACTCTCCATATAAGCTAATACGGATAAAAATAGATCAAAAGTAGTGTTAAGTTCACTTTATGATGACTGTTTAGAACATCTAGTCAAAATCATTGCCTTCCGGTGGTGTTCTCCGGAAGTAAACACGGCCATTTGTATTTGGTGAAGTAAGTTCTGACTCATCAACCATAAAAATGCTTCCATTCTCTCAATGGCCATATTTTTCGGATTATTACAACACGTCTACCAATTAACATAAGACTGGAATAAGAAGTTATTGAACAGCAACCTTTTCATAACTATTAGTTCAGTCGAGCTGTTCATGTACTGTGAGTGTTGGAGATACATTATTTAGTCGAATGTTGAATTCTGCCATGACCTCGTCTTCAAAAAATTCATAAATTTCATCCACAAACAGTTTCAACATTGGTTAACTTAAATTTGTGCCCGTAATATTTGAACGTTTACGATACTTAGATTTACGATAATTATTGGTTCTTTGAGACAGCTTTGATAGCTCACATACATAGTCGTCTGATCATGGTCATTCTGAGAAATTATATGATTCATAAAAAAATCTGGAATCCAATAATTATAACATCCAAAAATTAATGTAAACGTGAAGTATCAGTGATGCTTAGCAAAAAAAAAAAAACATAAAAAAATTAATTCATGCGAAATTCCTGAAGAAATATTCGCAATTATTTCAGAAATCCGCGACCATTTCAGCCGTACCGTACATGAGAGGCTGATAATATTATACTATAATTCATTGAAATATATTATATTATTTATATTTTATTATTTTGTATTATATTATATTATATTATATTATATTATATTATATTATATTATATTATATTATATTATACTATGTTATATTATATTATTTTGTATTATATTATATTTTATTATAATATATTAAATTATATTATATTATATTACATTATATCCTAATATATTACATTACATTATATCATATTGTATTATAATTATCCTCTTCAACCTGACAGTACTTCCGTGCACGGAACACTTGAAAATACATATTTCTATGTATCTTACTCATATCAAATATACCCCATATATTGTTTTACTCCTACAAGATTCGTAAAATCATTCACGCATTCTGTTCTTATTAGTTGTAAATTTTCGTCATATATACAGCACTGCATTTATCGAAGCACCAATAAAAGAAAATTTCTGTTGCCTTTTTGCTTGTTTGGAAAATTAATTTTCCTACGACGAGTGAATTTGTTCCTGAGCAAGAGTATAAATTTCTGAAAATTTCCTGCAAAATATATTCCTATCCGCCGAATATTAGAAATAACTTCCTGTTTGCTTGTAAAAGCCAATACATTGTCACTAAATAGTTAACATTGAAAGAAGAAGTCACAGGAAAATTCATTAGGGCAGTTCTATGGCCAATAGACATCCCTTCCTTCTTTAACAGCCCTTGGTGCTTGCCCCTCCGGCTTCTCATAAGCAATGGACCGCCCCCCTCAGGGACTGCCTAAAAGACTTCCCTCAGTTGAAGCTTTCAGTGAAGGCAGACAGAACGTCCTCTCTTCTCTGTCTCTCTCTTTCTCTTTTTCCCTGTGAAGAGAACTCTCTTGTCGACAATTCTGGCGCACTTCGCAGCAGATTCTTTCCTCCTCAGGGGCTCTCAGGCGGAGGCTCTAGGGCCTCTCTGGCGCTCTACCAATCCTCACAAAGCTCCTCATTGCTAAGCTACATGCTTTCAACATCCCTCACAATGGATAAACACCCCAGAGCTTTTCTTCCTCCTCCTCCTGTTTCCAGCCACCGAAACACCGCCCACTGGACCCCGAGACCCGCCTCTTCCATGCCCGCCAAACAGGAGACGCTCCGCGGTCCAAGTATGGAACCAGTTTGGGCTGAGACAAGGGCAATGGCGAACCCTACGTCTGTTGCGCCCTGTGCAGTGGTGTCGTCAGTGTGTGTCACTACCAAAGGCATGCTTGCCAGCGCTGTCATCACAAAGACTTTAGTTACAAATGCAAGCATTAACAAGCCTTTAGTAGCTAGTGCCCCTATGGAAGCACCTACGTTGTCTTCAGCACCTCCTTCCAACGACCCAAACTGCCTGAGAGGCGGCACAGCTCTACACACCCAGGTCTTGGTGAGCTGTGGGGTACATTTGGGACGGCGGTCGCCCTTTTTCACAAACTGCAACCTAATTACAGAGTCAATTCAGGAAATTTAACAAAGAGGTTAATAGTCGTACTCAGTAGTTAGACTATTGGCAAGTTTTCCTCTTTCCATGCACCTGAACGTTGACTTCATTAGTCGTGCCAATGATAAGAAGTACATAGATTTTACCTTACAAAAACCTTCATGAGGACTATTGACACGGTGATATCAATTTTTGTATTAGTAAAAGCAAGTAAAGGACGAAAAGTAAATATTTCCATCGCATGTTAAACTTAGAGTTGAAATCTTCATTAAAATGTCGGTCGTACGTGAAAATAACATGCATCATTGATTATAGCACGAAAACATAGAATTTATATACGGTAATGGAATAACCATTGAATTTTCACCAGCTGGAAAATTTTTCAACTGACATGAGTTCGATGAATTTTTATTCTATAAAAATATAGCAGGAATCTTAGAGTATGAATTAATTAAGAAGTGAGTGAAGTTGCATTATTTTTTCAACGTATGTTACCTCTTGTTTTCTCGACATGACATCAGGAAAATGAAATTCAAACCACTTTTTTTATTGCGATACTATGACAAAAATATAACACTCATCTCATGTGTGTGACGCAACATTATACACTTACACACATTGTGTGTTCATGTGCGTTTTTCAGTTAATAAACGCATATGAACACTATATCGGTTCCGTGATTAACTCGTGATGAAAAGAGTATGGTTTTTACTGAAATTTAAGAAAAATATAAACTGAATAAAAGGAAAATTTAGAAGATGATAGTGTGATGGCTGTGTTGTTTACAATATTAGCAGCGGATATTATTGTGATGGTTGTGTTGTTTACAATATTAGCAGCGGATATCAGTGTGATGGCTGTGTTGTTTACTATATTAGCAGCGGATATTAGTGTGATGGCTGTGTTGTTTACTATATTAGCAGCGGATATCAGTGTGATGGCTGTGTTGTTTACTATATTAGCAGCGGATATTAGTGTGATGGTTGTGTTGTTCACAATATTAGCAGCAGAATATTATTAGAACTTAAACACTAACATGTATTACTGCAGTAGCTCTTTTGTATGATGTAACAAGTGAATAATTCAACGTATATTAATGAAAGCACAATAATGGTACACCTTACAATACTGTAGCACCAGATCTGTATGATATTTGAGATAATTAAACGGAACCCCAAAAAGTCAAGTGTACCGTATATTAATTGTGTACCGTATTTTAATTAAAGTAACGGAACATAACAGTTCAGTAACATAACAGTGTATACTGTGTGTTACCAGAGGAGCTGTTCATAAAAATTAATTAAAAGCTCAGCAACAGACACAAAATTTAACACATTATAATTAGCTTAGTCACATAATTTTAAAACACGCATTTCAAAAATGGGTTTGTTAATGAAAGAAAATACATTAAACGAGGATTTCAATAATGACTTTTGAATACACCCTGAAATTTTAATTTTATCCAATTTTCGGCAGTTTCTGGACCATTGCTAACTAGGAAGAGAAGGACATAGAATATAGTCTGTTATTTTTAACAATCTGTCGTACCTATGTCTTTACAACACTATGTTGTAACTATGTCTTTTTAACGCTATGTTTTAACTGTTTTTTTAACACTATATCGTAACTATGTTTTTGTAACGCTATGTAGTAACTATGTTTTTTAACAATCTGTCGTACCTATGTCTTTTCAACACTATGTTGTAACTGTCTTTGTAACGCTATGTTGTAACTGTCTTTGTAACGCTATGTAGTAACTATGTTTTTTTAATGCTATTTCGGGACTGAAGACAGACTCCGTGATGATTTCTTGCTCTCATGGGAACATAACAAACAGCACTACCTTCTCTTTGTATCATAATTGACTCATGACATTTCTAGAAAAAAATGTATTCTTAGGATAACTTCTATTTCAATGTTGACCAGTTAGGGACTGTGTGTTGGTTGTTGTGTCAGTTAGGGACTTTGTGTTGGTTGTTGTGTCAGTTAGGGACTGTGTGTTGGTTGTTGTGTCAGTTAGGGACTTTGTGTTGGTTGTTGTGTCAGTTAGGGACTGTGTGTTGGTTGTTGTGTCAGTTAGGGACTGTGTGTTGGTTGTATTAGTAAGCATAATGCTACAAGTATGTTGTAACATTATGCAAGTATGATGTAACATTATGCAACTATGATGCAACATTATGCTAGTATGATGTAACATTATGCAAGTATGTTGTAACATTATGCAAGTATGTTGTAACATTATGCAAGTATGATGTAACATTATGTAAGTATGATGTAACATTATGCAAGTATGTTGTAACATTATGCAAGTATGTTTTAACATTATGCAAGTATGATGTAACATTATGTAAGTATGATGTAACATTATGCAAGTATGTTGTAACATTATGCAAGTATGTTGTAACATTATGCAAGTATGTTGTAACATTACATAAGTATGTTGTAACATTATGCAGGTATGTTGTAACATTATGCAAGTATGATGTAACATTATGTAAGTATGATGTAACATTATGCAAGTATGTTGTAACATTATGCAAGTATGTTGTAACATTACATAAGTATACATGTAAAACATTAACTGTCTGCTGTAATTATCCCAAATTACTAGTAGATCTGAGTTAAAATTTTGTAAATGAAATAGTTCTCGGTTTCCTGTATTTAAAATAACGCTACCAGAGCCGTTACGACCTTGCTGTTACCTTGCAATGTCACCGTAATGGCAGTGGTGGATGACATGGTAATGGATGATAACGACTTGGATGATGACGACTTGGATGATGACGACTTGGATGATGACGACTTGGATGATAACGACTTGGATGATAACGACTTGGATGATGACGACTTGGATGATAACGACTTGGATGATAACGACTTGGATGATAACGACATGGATGATAACGACTTGGATGATAACGATTTGGATGACCAGTAATGGATGAAAACATCTTGGATGATGACGACTTGGATGACAAGTAATGGATGAAAACAACTTGGATGATGACGACTTGGATGATAACGACTTGGATGATAAGGTAGTGGATGATAATGTAATGGATGACAAGGATTTAAATGATAATGACGTGGATTAACGGATATATTATAAGCAGCGCTGCATAGCTTGCTTTATAATGCCAATGCACACAAAAACAATCAGACTCAGGTCACATTTCTTGTTCAGAAAGAAGGTTTAATTCTCACTCGCTTTTTTCTCATGAGAATGTGGTCATTCAACAAAAAGCTTTCAATAGTTTTTATTAACGATGGTTTTAAATCTATAAATTACAGACTATACATACAATATACTGCAAGCAATAACTGCAGTACAAACTATTAAACATTTATAAACTAAACATTTATCTCTCATTTCTGAACTTTAAAGTATAACATGACTTGTGCGCTGTAAATTGTACAGTGAGAACTACATAAATAATGAGCCTTTTATTCTATCATGTAAACTATGAACTCAAATCCATATAATATTACTTATGAAGTCTATATTTATATAAACAAAAGCTAATACTCGATATATCCAATATATATGTAGATTATAAATGTATCCATGAAAATTTATTTATGTATATATATATATATATATATATATACGTACTATATATATATATATATATATATATATATATATATATATATATATATATATATATATATATATATATATATGTACGTAGCACACCACATTCTACACATCTGTGTAACAGTAAAATTCATTCACTCGCTCACAGAAGCACTCAATTATGGTGCGCTCTTTATTACGTTCCCTTGAATAAATAATTGACATCGTTTAGTGTTGTTGTGGAATACGCTGTTCAATAATTGGTGTTCACCGTGAAAATGAGAACAAGTTCAGTTTCACCAGAACATTTGTACATCTCATCGTATATCATTGAGACTGTATGCAGCTCAAGAGTTATAAGTTAAGTGAGTGTAGTGTTAGAAGATGCAATAATTATGATGTGTGTACATGCACACAACTCTTGTACATGTATGTGTGCACACAGTTCGAGTGCGTGTATGTGTGCACACAGCCTGTGTACGTGTATGTGTGCATATACTTCCTGTACGTATACGAGTATTCAGGCATCATGTACGTACATGTGTGTTCAAGCATCATATACGTACATGTGTGTTTAAGCATCATGTGGGCAGACACATGCTGTAGGTGTCCACTGATTAAATGTAATTGTACATTTCAAATAACAATTACCTTTAGAAATAAGTATGACCTCGTTACTGAGTATCACTCAGTAATGAAGTCATCACAGCGAGGTCATTAAACGCGTACTCAAAGTGTCACAGTCTGGAGTATTCGTCACAATTTTATACAGGGTGCGGCAACATAACTTCCTATTTTTCAAAACAAAGCGCTTTGAACAAAAGAAGTTATGTTGCCGCACCCTGTACATGCATGCTAATAAAAACTCATTTGCGCTGTCATTCATACACATTTTTCATTTAATTACAGACTCACATTTTAATGCTGGTTGCATTTAACGTTTTTTGTCGTGTTGGTCAGAAAAAAGAGAAGAAGCAGGAATTACAGCGCCTTAGTCTATGCATTGCGAGCTCAAAAAAAAAAATACCACTCATTCTTCAGATCTGATGGCTACAATAATGGGAAAAACTCATCACAATAAAACACTGCATATTGCACTTTAAGAGAATAATAGCTTGTAAACTGTTTTTTATGTCAACAAATATTTCACAAGGCGTACTGAAACTTGAATAAATGCAACAAAATGAAAAAATCTTAAATTTTCTGGCGACTTTGAAGTATTTTTCGTTTGTGTGCGTGTCTTTGACGGAGAAAATGTTTTTTTCTCATTTGTTGGTACTGAGTTCTGGTGTTAGATATAAAAGCTCTTATTTACTGAGAGAGTTTTAGTTGTTGAAAATTTTAGTAATTGAGAGAGTTTCAGTAATTGAGAGAGTTTCAGTAATTGAGCGAGTTTTGGTTGTTGAGAGTGTTTTAGTAATTGAGAGAGTTTTAGTTGTTGAGAGAGTTTTAGTAATTGAGAGAGGTTTAGTTGTTGAAACAGTTTTAGTAATTGAGAGAGTTTTAGTAATTGAGAGAGTTTCAATCGTGGAAGTGAGCCAGTATAGGGGCACGGGTAAACCAGCGACAGCAGCGATGCTCTGCATCAGAAGGAAGTTGCTTCTCTGCCTCATAGTACTCTGGTATTTGACTGCTATGTCAGTGCAAAGGTTTTCGTTATAGTAACTAAATTGCAGTTATGTACATCTAATGCAGCTGCACAGCAGCTGTGTATGCTTACTGCCTACAGTTGTGTACTTTGACTGACCAGCTGTACAGCATTTTCCGTCTGTAACGAATTTACTGCCCGGCTTCCAGGTAAAAAGTTATTATCTAAAAATCAACCAGCCGCCGGAAGATATTGTTTCTACTGGCTCTGCAAACGCATTCAAAAATCGTCTTGACAAACATTTGATAAGGAATCCCCAAGTATCATGAAGTACTGATTTAAGGTGTGACAAGAACCCCAGTGTAACTTTAGACGACATGGGACTTGGGTAGCAGCCCAACCCAATCCGAATTTTTTCGTCGGTTTACCGGAGATAATCATCGATTTGCGGTAATAATCATCGTTTATAGTAGGAACT
>VCRD01006712.1:2562-21448 GCA_006783055.1 Trinorchestia longiramus
CGTCATCATACCGCCATTTGTTTTTTGTCAATCGCGACTGTACGGGTCGCCCCCATGTACGACTTGCCCCCACACTACCCTAGTAAACGAAAGCAATTTATACAGGGTAGTCCAAATGTCATTTTATAATTTTCAATATTAATTTATATTTTTTATAGTTTTTAGCAATAAAAGATACAAAGTTCTAGTAAATGGCGATTGAAAGAAAAATACTGGAAGTTTTGGTATTTATGATACAGGCTGACCTGGAAGTTTCTGTATTCATAATACCGGCTGACCTAGAAGTTTTTTGTGTTTATGATATTGACTGACCCGGAAGATTTTGTATTTATAATACTGACTAACATCGTGGCCCTTCCGTATAAATACTAGCAAGCTCACACGAGAAATAACACGTGTTTTTCAATGAATGTTGTTAATACGAGTACAGGGTGGCGCATAAGTAACACCCCCTTTTTAGAAAATTAATAACAAAAACCATGAAAGGTATAGAGATCGGGATAGTTCTGAAATATAGTGGGGTTTTGAAATTCATTGAACTGTTATATTCACTCTACCAATTATCATTACATATTGTGCTAATAATAATCCCTAAAAACGGAGTGGTACACGAAAGAGCAGCGAGCAAAACTTGTGGAACTCTACTTCGAATATAATGGATCAGTTATTTCAGTACAAAGACGTAAGAAGTTGAAGGAAAGGAAAGGCTCAACAACAGACAAGCAACGCTGTGACAGACCGTGAACCGTTCGAACTGATGTTTCGAGTCGGCTTGTTTCATGAAACGTTGCTTGCTGGTTGGCCCACCACTGCGGTTCACGAGGAAACGTCCCACTCAACTGGGAATGTTTCGCAGGTCACTGCAACTTATTCTGAGAGCAGATTTGAAATATCACCCTTATGAAATTCAATTGACCCAAGAGCTCCATCTCACAGACTACCGAATGCGGGGCGATTTTGCTCTTACATTTCTGCAGTTTGCAAAAAATGAAGACTTCATATCTAACCTAATAATGATGGATGAAGCTCATTTTCACTTACAGTGGGGGAAACAATTGTTCGTACAAATAATTTTTTTGAATTGTTTGTATAACCAAGTAATAAATGAACATGATTTTCATAGATATGACTTTATACAGATGCATAACACTCATATACCCCAAAAAATACACATAGCTATATTTCAACAGGTGTAAATAACATTTGTCCATACTAACGGGTGAAAAAAGTAATCGTACTGTACAACAAAATACACATTTTGAATTTTAAAGCATTTCAATTGTTGTAATATTTTTAATTAATCAAGTAAAATATTCTAGAATGTTCCAATAATGTTAACAGTACAGTTATGGTGAACTTAAAAAATAGCAGCAGATTATTTAGCATTTGACATTCGTACGACAACGTTCTCATCATGGCAAGAGGCAAAGAATTGACTAATTAAAAAAAAAACTGATCGTTAAGCTCTGGAAGAAAGATAAAAGCTACAGGAAGATAGCTGACAATCTAGATATTCTATTCATTGCCATCAGTTCATTCATTAAAAGGTATAAAACTCAAAACAGTAGAAAACCAAAGGAGAACAGGTGCTCTAATAAAGATTTCTCCAAGGTCATCGAGGAAATTATTGCGTCAAATTGAAAAAAATCCAATGGTTACCCGTGAAGAGTTGCAGGATGATCTACGTTTATCAGGAACTTGTGTAACTGTGTAACCAAACATACAATAAGCAACGAAATTCACAGGAATGATCTATAGTCTCGCTCCCCTCGTAAAACTCCACTTCTATTGAAAAGACACAGAAATGCCAGGTTGGAATTCGTCCGGGAACATGAAAGAAAAAATCGTATTAGGTGAGTGCTATGGATAGACGAAAGCAAAATTGAGTTGTTTGGGCATAATTCTCGGAACCATGTGTGGAGGAAGGATGGTGAAGCCTTCAACCCAAAGAACACTATTCCAACTGTCAAATTTAGTGGTGGCCACATCATGGTTTAGGGTTGTTTCTCTGAGAAAGAACCTGGTAAAATATCAGTAATAGACGATGGAATAAATGCCACACTATATCAGATATTTTAGAAGGAAACTTAATATTTCATGTTGAAAAACTTGAACTTCCTCCAGATTGGATTTTTCGACAGGATAATGATCCTAAGTACACAGTGAAATCTACGAAGAAATGGTTTGCTGATAATAGTGTAAATGTCCTGAAATGACCTAGTCAATTCCCGGATCTGAATCTAATAGAGAATCTGTGGCGGTACTTAAAAATTCAAATAAAATCGAGAGCATCAACAAACATTACGAATCTCAAGGCCATATACCAGGAAGAATGGGACGAAATACAAATTAAAGTTTGCAAATCATTTGTTATGAACTACAGAAAGATTGGTTGTTGTTGAGGCAAATAAAGGCTATAGTACAAGGCATTAAATGTTGAAGCAATATGTATTTTTTTGTACTGTACGATTACTTTTTTTACCCATTAATAAGGAAAAATGTTATTTACACCTGTTGAAATGTATTTGTATTTATTTTTTCTATATATAAGTATTATGCATCTGTATAGAATTACATAAATGAAAATCATGTTCATTAATTACTTGGTTAAATAAAAATTAAAAAAATTTATGTGTGTGAATACTCGTTGCCCCCCACTGTAATTGGTGACGTTAATAAGCAACATCTGACGTTGCTTATTAACGAGAAATTTATGAGCATTCATTTCATCCAGCTAAATTAACAGTATTGTGTGGCATAACTTCATCAAGAATTATTGTTGCATACTTTTTTGAAGATGATGACTGGAATTCTGTGACTGTAAATGCAAACCGATCTAGACTTATGATTCAAGAATATCTATTACATGAGGGGGAAGACATGAACACAGAGAATATCTAGTTTTAGCAAGATGGAGCTAAGGTTCATACAGCTATTGAATCAATCACCATTCTGAAAGAAATTTTTCCACGTCGAATAATTTCGCGCTGTGGCGACATACTGTGGCCACCCCGATCTCCAGATCTCAGCCCACTTTATTTTTTTCTCTTTGATTATTTGAACGAAATAGTTTACATTGAAAAGTCTGATACCTTACAGGAATTAAAACTCAAAATTATTCAGAAAATTAACAGTATAACTACAAAGATGTTGAGGACAGTAATGGGAAGCGTCGTTAGAAGCGTATATTTTTGTTTGAACGATAATGGGTGTCATCTAAAGAATATTATATGCCAGGCATGTCAAACAAACGGCCCGCGGGCCGGACCCGGCCCGCGGGCCGTATGTTCACTTGATTATAATATGTAGGGTAGGCTACAAATGTAGGCTGAATGATAAAGCATAGTACTGAAAAACAAAGCTAAATAGTTGGAGTTGACATTCTTTTACTGATCCGGTCCACCTGTGAACAGAAAGTCTGGATCCGGCCCCAGAGCCAAACTGAGTTTGACAAACATGCTTAATTGTGAATTGAACTTTCAGATTTTCTCTATCGTTTACAATTATCTTGATCGCTTTACCTTTCATTTTTTTTGTTAGTAATTCTTAAAAGGGGATGTTACTTATGCGCCACACTGTACTATCACCAACATTGAATGTTGCTATTACAGAAGCTTGAAATGAATTCTTACTAAAGGGGAAGAAAGTTAATAATGAAAACAAATTCCGCAATTTATAGGAATTCGATATCTCTAGTATCCACAATACAATGCTCAAAATACATGCGCTGAAAATATGTATATGTAATGCTCTCTCAAATTGTGTTTATGTTGCACAAATATCCGTATGTTAATAATATTTTTAGGATTTTCTCCAACCTTTCCCATAGTGGGTGACACTAAATACCAATATACAATTGCATTTATTACATAGGGTTGCTATATACTGGTTATATTGAAAGTTTGTGTAATAATAACCAACCATAAATAATGAAAACCGTTGTGTATTTATATATGTACAGTAATCCCTCGTTTATTGCGGATGTTGCGTTCCGAGACTATCCGTGATAGGGAAAAATCCACGAAGAAGCAGCATCATTTTTATTTTCAGCGTTGGGCAGTTGCGACGCAATTAATTGCGGCTGCAATTGCGATCGTAACTTTTCCAGTAGCGGTTGCAGTTGCGCCACAACTATGTTTGAAGAGTTACGAATTGGGTTGCGATGTAAGTATTTTGTGCAAACTTCACTGCAAGTCCCTATCGTAACTTTGAAAAATGTATGTTGAAAAAATAACTGTCGAGCGTATACCACCGCATCGTGCAGCTGCAGTCTTAAGGCTTTAGGTCTGCCAGTCAGTCTAGCTATTATTTGGGTATGTTGTGCATAAGTACTGTCTCAAAAGTGAACTTAAATGCTTTCAAACTCCAGTGAAATACATAATCAGTAATATCAATACTCAATGTCCGTACACTTTCCAGAGAAATTTTTACAAATCTATAAGAGAGTTTCGTTTGCAAAAAGTAAGATGAATTGGTTTATGACTAAGATTAAATGTATATCGAATAAAAACTGTTACGGGTGGTCACTCTAGCACAAATGTTGCTCCAGAGGAAATTGCTGGAGTCAGCGATTCTACAAGTGGAACAACAGGATCTACAACAACGAAATACGATTCACCACAAAATCCCTAGCCTTACTTGCAAGATTTTTTTCGAGTACGTCAGCACTTGTAAGGATAGTGGTAGTTTGACATTCAAATATATTGTTTGCCGATGACGAAATGCTACAAGGGACAAAAAAGTTTATTTACAGTCTGGGAAAACACATCGCGAGCATTTATGCAGAGGTAATTAAAATTCATATTTATCGCTTATACAGGGTAAAAATATGACAGGACGGTTATGGTCTATTGATCCATATTGCTTAATGCTTACATGAATGAAATTAGTAGAAGGAATATGAAATAGCCAGTAAGTAGTTAAGGTGAATAGTCAATTTTTATATCCCTAGTTCTTTTTCCTGACTGAATTTTAAACCTGAATTTATTTCCCATGTGTTGACGAGTTTCAATTACTGTGAAAAAATGAAGTAAACATCATTTCAAGAGGAAACGAAATTTGTCTAGTGAATGTGATTATCATGATGAGGGTGAGGGGAGTACCCCAGAAAACAATACAAGCAGTTGAAGATGCTGCTAGTAATGGGTCTGAATGAATATATTGACCTGAATGCTTGCATCAAGACTCTACATAGAATGCAAAATTATGAAATTCTTCATCGAAAATGTCTTTTCACTCAGAATGGTTGAGAGATATTCTTTCATCGATGTGATCGAAAATTCATCAAGCAAAGACGCTTGAAGTCACAATAATCCTTAAATGCTAGCCTATGTCGGTCATTAAGCACATGAGATACAGGTGGTCACATCAAAAATAGGTTCCGTTACTTTTCCCTTTTACTTTTGGACGTGACATAACATCGAAACAAACCAAAAACACTATGCATTCGTAAATGACTCGCGCAGCAGCTACGAAGGCGGTCGTATCAGCATCTACAGTATCTCCCGAGGCACCTCCTAGTAATAAGAACGTTTGCTGCAACTGCAGTACTACGGTAACACACAAAACACGCAGAGGCAAAACACAAATAATGGCCCATGCACCGCCACCGTCTCAAGATTCCGTCTCAAGATTTTAACACATGCTCAAAAACAGCAGCAACAGCATCAGCATCATCTGCAAACACAGAACTCTCAAAACATAAACACTCTTCAATTAAAATAAATTATTTCTAAAGCGGATTTCAGTCGCAAACGCAGTATTTCGGTAACGAACATAAACATAACACGCACATGTGAAACACAGCAGAACCCGCCCAAACCATTAACATCTTCAGTAATCAACGAACTTGAAGCAAAAGCTGCACCTCGACTCGCCGAAAACGAAAAGTTGCACTACCCTCACAGTGGAGTGCACAAAGCATTACCAGACCAGGCAACAAAACTGATGACGGAGGATCCAAATGAACAACTAAATACTGTCCGCAGTGATTTATTGATAGTTAAAAGAATTGTTAACACGTTTCCTGCAATTGCCTAGCCGATGCAAATCTTTACTTTGTACACAGAATCACTAAAAGATTCGGAAAAAAATACAGAACCTAACCTAAGTGACCCACCAGTAGGTCCCATCGCAGGAAACGTGTTAATAGATGCTTGACACAAAAAAAATTGAATTTGCCCTCAGCTAGCAAAATAATTAAAAATCCTACCCCCGTTCACACAGAAAGAGTTAGTTAGCCACTTGACACAACAGGAAATGCCTACTAAAAATCTCCACCCGAATGCTACTCATGCTGTTCAACTTTACACAGTAAAGATTTGCACGAGTTCTCAAACTATCCTCAATCAGGGCACAGGCAGATTTCTTTAATGTCACTCTGGGTTCACCAATGTAAAGTTTTTGGGTATGTATGATAGGATGATGGGTAGTGCTGGTGGGATTTTCAGCTATCAAAACTTTACAGCCACATTTTTCTCTGGTTTACTTTTTCTTTGCCTGTGTGACCTGAATGAGAGAAATGCGAGGACACCTGAATGTGACTTTACTTTATTTCAGTATGGTTTTACGTTAAATGATTTAGATGATCTTGAGCAGCGTTGAGCCAGTTTGAAGCTTCCAGGAGGTAAGGATGACACAGTCCGTGACAGATCCAGCCCACAACTTCAGTGACGGCAATTGATGTGCTCCACAAGTACAACAAGTAGTTAGTTTGAATGCAGGATGTTGTGTGGAATGAATAGTATGTAGGCAGTGAATTTATATTGACAGTGAGGGTGTGAAAGACATCTAACATATCACTTGTAGTGAGTAGATAATGTCATATCACATACAGTGAGTTTTATACTGCAGTGATAGTAGTACACACGTTAGTATATTTCTTGCAGTGATTGCTGGTGAAGAAACAATGTGCATTTACTCAGCAGTGAGTTGTTCTAATTTGCAGTGAGGAGTTTGCAATGAATAGTTACCAGTGAGTAGTTTTAATATAGTAGTAAACAATTGTGAGCAGGGGGTTGTGAGTTGTGAGTAGCCAGTGGTGAAGTATGAGCAGTAGTGGGCAGTTGAGAGCAATTGCGAGCAGTAGTGATGTATGAGCAGGGGCGGATGACTCCCCGAAGACCATCTAGTCCGATTCACAAATCAACAATGATCATAGTGGTCGGCGTCGCTATAGACGAGGCTAGAACAATTGTTGATGTTGCCACAAAGTGTGTCTTAAGTTATTATTGATAGCTGGAACTGGTTATTAATTTCAAGTAAGATGCGTCACTAAGTTTTCAAGAGAATTAACTCTGAACTGTAAAAAAACAACGATACATTTCTATAATGATAATTACTCTAATTTCTAGTGACGGAAATGATATTATTGCTAATTTATATTGAAAAGGTATGTACTATTATAACAAAAAGAGACTGGAATTAAGATTATGAAATATACAATATGATATGAATGGTATATGGAGCGATACCATTCTTGCTACAAGCCCCTTAAGTTGCAAATAGACTCTTCTAAGTCAACAGTCTTTTTGATCGTGAATACGGCCGTTGTGTACAATGAACTGCCCTCTATGTGTGAGCTGGTAATTCATAAATCTCTCTCATCATTACTTGTACAAGTTTCGTTTTTGTCATTATATTTTCTTGTCCGAAGTTATTCTCCTAAGAATGCACTTGAAAATAATATATGTTAAATTTTTACACAATCCATTGCATATTATTTATCTTGAAAAAATGAGGCTGATGAAGAAAAGCCAGTGTGAGCGGAAACATACACCAAATACTTAATATTCATCAGTGTATGCTCATGTAATCTTTTTCTCTAAGTAATCCTCACTGAGAAGTAAAACTATTTGAAGAATCGATTTGAAATGTCGTACGTCAATCTACACTTTTGAGATAGTGAACAAGGCCTACGTTCGTCCCTCTTTTTTTGTAAAACAATCCGAGACTTGGGTTTACTCTCATGATGTATCATCAAATGAGCTAATGGAAATCATGATTAGGAGGCAAAACTAACAACAATAGCATCAACAATGTCTACAAGGTGAACGAACAGAATATTGATGAGCATTTATATATTATCAAAACTCAGGGTCACCGCTGCACTCGCCGGGCGAGACGTACATATTTGAGGACATCTATTATCATCGTAACCAATGGACTACCCTAAGCAAATGTAAAGACGAGGAGTAATAGGGTATCAATTTATTTACCGTTTTCTTCTACGCTCGCTAATTAGATTTTCTCGAATGAGAGATCGTCGTTTACTAGGAGATTATAACGCATCGATTACGAAGTACCTGCGGTTACTTTAACAATGAAAACGGAGCTACCTACTATTGAGCCAGAGAATTGTCGTCGTGTGCTAGAAAAGTAGATAACTTAGCGTAATATTTATTGGAAAAGGAGAAACCCTCTGCTCTGGCCTAAATTATGTAGTTAACAAATGAAAGTTAATTTTCCACAAATTAATAACTTATTTGAAGAATAAATGTATTAAATTCGTTAAAGACATCTGGCATTATGTTCTTGAGCCCTCTGACGTGAGTCCATGACAGAGACTCTTAAAAAAAACTACGGAAATTGATTCTACCTAAAATATGAATAATGCAAAGCCAGCAAATAATATATTCTTATCTGTCACCCATGCTAAGTTCTACCTTTATATAAAAAAGGACTGTGGAGCCTTTACGTGAGTGGCATGGAGAGCCACAACCTCAGTCCGCCAGTGGCGTGTGGGACAAGGTTGTAGAGCTGTAACCGCTGCACACGCTGCATTACCATCACGTCTTTTCTATGGCACATCACCATCACGTCTTGTTTGTGGTGCATCACACGCTGCATCACCATCACTCTTGTTTATGGTGCATGGGTATGGACGGTGCTGGATCTTAGCATGAATATTCAGTTGGTGCTGTTCTCATGATTTGTACTCAGCCTATTTTTTCCTCGGGTTACCTTAAATCACAAGCCTGTCACTCGATCATGTAATTTGCATGAGCGGAAAAATAAACTTTGACATAAAATAGCTTGTCACAACAGTCAAAGGACATTGTATTCAAAACAAATGTGTATCAAATCTTACAAATATTTTTCTTTCGAATAAAACTAATCTCAACATTGTAGTGCTAATAGTTTTGTTTTATCTGCCTCCTAGTGGATCCGCACATGGAAAAAAATTAAATATTTATAGTAACCCTGCACCTTTAGTATCCTCAGTGTGATGTTTAATATGCATAATCTGAAATTAAATATTTTAGGAAATCCTATTTGCAAAACGAAAATATCCATTGGACAATTCAATTGTGAGGATCCTAAATGTCATAAATGCGAATTTTCTCTTGCCGCTCACATAGTGCGTGACACCAAACATGCGTATACAGTAGTCCCTCGCTATATTACGGTTCTCTTTTTACGGATTCAGTGCATGGCGGGTTTTTATGGCAAGCATATGTATATGATCAACAGATTAGCTGATGGGAGCGAGACAACTACGGAATTACAGCATTGTGCTCTGTATCTAAGGCTCTGATTGGCTCACAAGCATCGATCGACGCTCAATGAACGCATGCAAAATCCGAGCTCTATGCTTCCAGTATCTTCCCTTGTCTCGTCTCATCCATTTAATCAGTACGTGTGCACCTTTTGCGTCGTGCTTGTGTGTTTTTTGTGAAACTTTTGCATTATTTCAACCTAGCAATGCCGCCCAAGCGTAGTTTATCATCTACGGTTTCTGGTAGTGAGCCTAGGAGGCAAAGGAAGATGTTGACCATAGCAGACAAAGTAAAACTGTTAGATATGCTGAAGGAAGGAAGATGTCTTGCAGCTGTCAGCCGCCATTTCGGTATCAACGAATCTACTGTTCGCTACATCACTAAGGGCGAGGCGAATATCAGCAAGACAGCGACTCTTATTTTTACCAAAACGGTAAAGAGGGTCGTAACACCCTTTAATAAAATTGTAGTGAGGATGGAATCTGCTTTGGTCCTGTAAATTGTTGTTTGCCGGAAGAAGAATTTCAGCTTAGACACTAGTATCATACAAGCAAAGGCGAAGAAGCTGTATGAGACTTTAGGGAACGGGTATTTCCACTTTGGGGGAACGGGTATTTTTCTGTTGTCGTTTTGTAGCGTTCTTTGAGGGAAGTGATACGATCGTCTTCGTAGGCTGTTGATTTATTATTGAACACGATCAAAATCGGATCAGAGGTTGGGGCCAAGATCGAGAACGGAAAATTGAGAACTGACTTTGAGAACTTGAGATCCATAAACCGAAACCCGTCAGAGAGACTGAAAGTGCGAATAGCATTGTTGCTCACTGAGTAATAGTTGCGAGAAAACTGACGGGCACTTAGCCTAAAGACTAGTGGTTGACTATGATCTTCTAAAGACGAGAGTTACAATTTGAAGTCACGACTAGGATTAAATTTTTCACTTTAAAATACTAATCGTAAGTGGTGTTAAATAAGTGTAAAAATAACTTTAAAATATTATTAAATATAGTTATATTTTATACTAAAATAATCACGATATTTTAGCGGCACCACGACACCATCGCTGCAAACGAAACCGACAACGATAGTGACAACAAACAAACAAACAAACAAAACAAAAAACGTATGTTTCCAATAAAGTTGGTACATAAGAAATGTCACAGCATTGGTTTTTAAAGATACATTACCATGAAACCTTAAGTGGTAGGTATTTTATGAATAATAGATGATATAACAGTGGTACCTACGGTACCTGTTTAATGAAAACGGGTGTTACATATCAGAGAAAAAGACTAAAAAATGAAATAAAAAAAAAAGAGTGAATGTCTCAAATTATCAAGATTCAGATGTTGATATAGAAAAGAAGACCTGTAGTGGACTAAAGTTCTGATGTTTCACATTCACTTATTGTAACAAAGCAAGTACTTACATTGACAAATGAAGTTTTTGATTATACCTTCGGAAAGTAAAATAAAATAATATAAAAGATAAATAAAAAACACCTAAAAGCCTTAGAAGAAGAATAAACTGAGGAGCAAGCACAAATTCAAATACAATTCTATTTATTTTTAGGCAAAATATTTACAATTTGTTTCCAGTAAAAAAATTGTTTTATGTTTTGCATTATAAAAACTGAACATTAATAACATTGGACCATTTATCAGGTAAAAACACCAATTAATAAGCCTGAAATTTAAAGTAAAAAGGGAAAAAACGCCCAGGTTTTTGATAAATTTAAATTAGTCGATTTGACTTCAGAGCTGCGGAATTATAGCACGAGTTTTACATTTACGTTTATTTCGCTTGAATATTGTTAACTCTACTTCAGTTTACACTTAAGTTGTGAACTAAGTTTTTGTATTTGTTTGGTACTTCGATATTCGAAAATGATGTGTCACGTTTTTTTTAAATTCTTAATTGATTGGTTTTCTTTCATATGCGTGGGCAGTTTAATCCAAAGCAATGCACCTGAAATTGAAAAAACCCTTTGTCCAGCATCAGACTAAGGGAAGCTGACGTTAACATCCAGTCTTCAATTAGGTTTTTTACCCTAGGTAGTGGGTGGATAGAATTTAACAACTTTGGTAGAACTTTGAGGGCGATACAGAGAGGAAAATACATGTTTGAACTTGTGAATGAGTAGTCTTTGTTCTATCGTGGTCCAGTTGTGCTTTTTTATGAGAAGGGTTGCATGATAGTTTTTTTCTGAAGTTTTCTTTGCATACTACTTTAGCAGCAAAATTCATACATTTCTGTAGCTCTTTTTGAAGACCTTTTGGTATGTATATCTCCCCTCACCAAGTCACAGTAGTCGACGCGTGATAACACTAAAGATTGGATGGCTAATAATCTAGTTTTCTCGTCAAGCATGTTCTTCACACGGTGAAGGAACATTAATGTACCGTTAATTTTGTTGCATGTTTTCTCCACATGGGATGTGAAAAACATGATTTGATCAAACCAGACGCCCAAATGTTTTACTTTTCCTACTGCTTCATAATGTCATTTCCTACCGTTGAAGTTAAATTCGGGTGCTTTTTTATTGTGTTCTTGGAACCAAAAATGATGCACTGTGTCTTGCTTGCGTTAAGCTTGATACCATTTTGGTTGTACCATGATTTTAAGTGTTTTAAAAGTCTTTCATCATAGGTTTTTGTGACGTAGTTTGGCCAGCGCGCTCGTCATTGCAATTTGTACATCATCTCGTACATAGAAATTCTCGTGTTTGAGGACATGGATGGAAAATCATTGATGAAAATAGAAAACAGAAGTGGGCCGAGAATGGAACCTTGTGGAACGCCGAAATCGTTTTGGATGGGTGATGAAATCGTGTTTTCTAGTCGGACTGAGTGAGAGCGGTTTGATAGATAGCTCTGAAACCAGTGTGTGTCTATTCCTATGTTAGAGATTTTCTGCAGAAGCCGCGTATGTGCAACACTGTCGAAAGCTTTGGAGAGGTCAAGCATAAGCAAGAGAGTCACGTTCTTATTGTCAATGTCACTGTATATTTTCTCGGTGATGTTAAGCATAGCGTCTTGAGTGTTGGTATGTTTCTGTAAGCATACTGGTTTTGATGAAGAAGTTAGATATGTCCAAAAGTGTTGAGAGTTGATTTGATATTACTTTTCCTAGTATTTTGGACAAGACTGGTAAAAGGCTAATTGGCCTGTAAATTGATGCAGTATTGATGTCGCCAGCTTTGTGCAACGGTTTAGGTATGGAATGTTTCCACTGATCCGGGAATTTGTTTCTAGCTATAGAGGTATTGATTATCAAACGAAACAATGGTGTTGTAACACTAAAACTGTCTTCGATGTATTGAACGTTTATGTTGTCATATCGAACAGCCTTTGTATTTTTGTATTACCCCCAGCGTGGCCGACTGGTGAGGGTACCCGCCTGCTATGCGGAAGGCCTGGGATCGTTCCCGTAGTTGTCGCAGTTTATTTGCGCCTGACCATTGAAAGCTAGAAGAACATGTCCAACAGCTGCTTCATTGGACGCTTAGCATAAAAATTAAAAAAGCAATCTTTATTTCCAATCGAGTACACAGTACATGGACATTTAGTACATTGGTTTTTCAAATTCTTAAGGTTAATATTCTTAGAGTAGGAGCGATGATGAAGCTCCATGATCCCGGGAGGTTTAATGGTCGTGTCCATGGGCCATGACTGCTTACCCAGTAAGCCTTACCGATATGTGCGAGCTCACGGCACGAAGAAGCAACGAGAAACAACTCGTGTTCACGGCCGGATTCGAACCCGCAGTTTTTCCGCATGAAGCAGAGACCTGATACACAACACAAGCCGTAGACCACTCGACCACGGTGGCATAAGCCACACCTCAACCACGCTCATCGGCACGCCCCTACAAGCTTCGACTTCAAGTTGCAGCACAGAGAACAGGGATATCGCTTGTAGCATCACTACATCTCTGAAGATCTTATGGATAAACACCTTCACTATTCATATGTTAACATTAAGAATTTAAAACCCTATGTATATGCACTGTATACTCTATTGGAAACGAAGTTTAATCAACGAGTATAAGAGGACTACTGTAAACAGGACGTGCACGGTCATATAGTGGACTACGTTAGCGGAGGCTAGTTCACCGATTTCAGTTAGTCACCAACTGTCACAGTGCGAACATTATCGTAGTCTGTCGCTCGGTTTGAATCGGACATTGTTGTTTGTTTCGAGGCACGTTGCTGCATTTCTAATTGGATACTGTCTGTTTAGAAAGTTTATTGCTAATTATTTGTATTAAAAATACCGAACAAGTGTGGGGTTGTGAACTATCAGGGTAATTACAATAAGGAGAACAGGCACCGCGTGTTTCGCCTGCCGAAAGAGCAGTCTGGGAGACAGAAGTGGCTTGATGTTCTTCCACCTCGTGAAAACTTTGTTGTTCATCCAGACAAGTTTTTCATTTGTGAGATACACTTGGGTGCTGAGCCATCTTTGATCAAATTGCGTGGTGGTTCTATGCGACCTGGAATCCCTCTTAGTATCTTCAATGTGCCTGCTTCATGTCTGTCATCTCCAAAACTTACACCTCGCCCGGTGAAAGTGGAAGACCAACAACTGAGGTATTTTTTCAGAAGGATAAGATTACTTCATTTCATGCTTTCAAACCTGAACGTAACGTGCAGAAGTAGCACAAGAACTTGATTATTTCAAGTTCAAAAGAAAGGATTGTGTGTTTGTTCATGACCGACAACTTCAGTGAGTGAAGGCTGTCTGTGATTGTCAAAAACAAGCCCACTTTGTGCTCCCTACTAACGCTCAGTGCGTTCAAGAACGGCATTAGTGTACCACTGTTTAAGACACTTCATCCCAACAATGGTTTGAGATTGTATACTCAGTTCGACGAAACTGTGCGCTTGGCAATGAACTACGACATCCCATTCGACAAAACGATCCAAAATGTTGTCACTCTTCTTCAAGCTTACATATTAGCTTGTGTCGACACCGAGAAGGAGAAAAAGTTGGTATTTTTGACACGTCAGTTGGAACTTTTATCACAGAAGCAGTTTTCCAAGAATGATTATTGTTTTGCTCTTCAATCATACCCAAAGTGTAATTATGAACAGCTCAGAGACTTTTTGGTGCTGCCATGCAAACGCAAGCTGCAGTACATTACTTCATCTATTGATAAGGACCAGGTGTTGAGGGAAACATTTGACAAAGTCCAGCCACTGCAGCAGAAGAATGTGTTTCTCTTGGTAGATGAAGTACAGATTCGCCTGAATGCAGAAGAATACAGTCCTTCTTCAGACCTCTGTAAAGAAGGCCCTTTTGGCTGACTAATTGCTGCAGTTTAGTAGGTTTTTGCTTCTATGTCTGTTTGTTTATTTGCGTGAATGTTTGTATGTTTGGTTGTTTGCATTGGAAAAGGTTTAACTATTATCCATTTTGTAAAGTCTAAAACTGCAGTAACTCAGCTTTCTATTAAATGGCCACTAAGCTCATACAATAATACATGTTAAGTACGGTTAAAATTGGTATTTCAAAACATTACAGTGCTTTAAATGATTTAAAATTACCTGTAAAACCTTATTATCTCTTCTATTGCTTGAAATATGTAATTTTTTATCAATTTGTCCTATAGAAAATGTTATATTACTAAGAATGCAATGGCCTCCGCTAGCATAGTCCATTATATGACCGTGCATGTCCTGTTTATAGTAGTCCTTGGTTTTTACGTATGTCCTTTGGACTAACTGGATTTGGTCTCCCTGTATTATTTGCCTTTTTTTAGTTGGGCATGACTTAAGCCAACGTCAACAGGTATAGGTGGAGTAGATTTGGATACTTCGCCGAAGACTTTTGTACCATCTTCAGAGAAAATAATGTTGAAATTAGTGGCTGTTTCAAATGGATGTTGAAATTTCTTCTCATCTTCAATATCTTTGTACTGTGCGATTTCTTTGATGATTTCCCAGGTTCGTTTTGGATTTTTCTTTGCTGTTAGTTGTTATTTTTGGAAATGCTTTCGTTTGGTTTCGTTCATTTTTTCCGGAAGGCCATTGCATGATGTTTATAACAGTCTCGTAGAGTTGTTCGGTTTGTTGCATTTAAACTCGTGTGGATAATTTTTTTCACTTAACCCTTTAGCGACGAATTTATTTTTCTAGTTTCTACGTTTAAGCTCACAAAGACCGTCTGTACACTGATGCAATGAAGCACGCTGAGAGCCAGGCAGCCAAAATAACGACGCTGTATGATGCCGCCGCGTTTAAACCTAGTAGCAACCTCATATTGCTCACATATAATATAATTTTAACATAATTAGCATTTTTTCTGATGTTCCCCGTGAGTGCCATACGGCGGTAGAGGGTTAACTCAACTGTTTTATTTCATCTGTTATCCAGGCGCTGTGCTTTAGTTTAGCTCTCCTTGTAGTGTATGGTGCGTATTCGTTTAAGGCTTCTAAGAAATTATCATTAAAAATTGGGACTTGAATGTCAACATCATCGGTTATTTCCATGCTTCGAATTTCATTCCTCCTGTCCCATAGTTTTTCCTGCAATAGTTCTAGTGTGTATAGAGTCTTCATACTGTAGGTAATCAAGCGGGATTTCGGTTTCTCTTTTGCTACGTTACTTAAACATTCTACCGTGTGATGGGGGGATACTGAATGTAAGATTTCAGTGCTGATTATTGCTTTAGGATAATTAGTAATTGTTAGATCTAGAAGAGTTTTGAAAGTTTTTTTAATGCGAGTTTGCTCTTGAAACATTCGTGATAAATTCATTCTGTGTAGCATTTTGATTTGCTGACAACTTCTATTATTCAGGTGTACGTTGAAATTTCCGAAAGCATCGAAAAAATTTTCAGTTTCTGAAATCTTTCTAAGCGTTTTCTGAATAAACTCTAAAGATAATTGTAAGGCTGCAGATGGGTGTCTGTAGACGCTGCCAATAATGAAAGATTTGTGTTTCTTCACCTGTACGTTAAGCCACACCATTTCTATACCCTTATACACTTCTTTATTTAAAATTTGTTATGTTGTGTAGACCTTTTTGATGTAAATCCAAGATCCGCTATCTCTATTGTAGTTTTTGCCGTCGTATTGGTACAGTGAGTAGGTTGGGATACTAAAATGTGAGCTTTGAATTCTGGGATCAAACGATGTCTCAGATACCCATAAAATGTTAATGTCTTCAATTATTAGCCTTACTTTTATGTCATCCAATTTATCATTGAGGCCACGTGCGTTTATATGTTTACTTTTTATGTGATTCATATAAGAGTATTTACTCGATGTAGGGCGTTCGGTATATCGTATGTAGCATTTTTGCAATAAAATGTATGAGTTCGTTGGAGTACTGTTTGGTGCTTGTGGTGCCAGCCAAAGGTGTTGTGTCTCCCTTGACATCATTGTCTAGTCATCTAGTCGAGAAGGTTTTATTATTGGTTGCATTTTTTCACTAATGAGAACACCATAACGGTTGTTTTTGCACATGGACTATTAATAGAGGTGTGTTTATTTGCCATGTTATTGTGGGCTAAACTATTGTCTTCCATTTGTTGCTTTCCCTTTCATTGTAGATATGAATCGGTTTTCGTAGCGCATTGGAAGTAACTTGAGTGATGAGGTCCCTAGCTGCATGATTTTATCATGTAGGTATTTGTGTACTAGAAGGTCAAGTTTACCACTGTCTTTGTCGATGAAATTTGTGTAGTGGGTTTTGTTTGCCCTGCTTTCTGTTTCTATGAATTCATTAAAAAATTATAAGCTTATATTTTGTTGTGTTTCGTCAAGTTGAAGGGCTAATACATGGAGAAAACAGTGTCTGTCAGCCAAAGTGTGAGACGTTACATTTATTTAATTTTGTTACATCATTCATGGAACTTCTCACATGGGCACATATGGGATTGAATGATGCTTCTGTGATGTGATTCAGAGTTTTACCGTGACGCAGTTTAATCTGGTCTGGAGTTTCCTCACCGTTTTGGTTTTTATGATCATGTTTTCATACATAATCATGGTACTGATTCTTTATTGTTGTCGTACGGCTTAATTTTTGAGGAGATAGCGACTTTTGTCTTATTTTGTCTATCGTTGCATGTTTATTCGAATGTTTATGACTTATAGATGAATGGAGCATTGCGCAGTCTGTGCTCGTGTTGTTAGAAAGTAAGATAAATTTATTATTTGTTTGCATTTTATTGTTGGTAGCAATTGAGTGTGTGGATAATCGGTTTAGGTGTTGAAAGTGCTGATTCGGTGGATTGCTATCATTTCCTTTTGAGTTCATCTTTATTTTGGGAAGTTTCAGCACTTTTAAGGCATTTGCGGGCCTGTGCTTAGTTACTGTTTTGAACATGTGTCGTGTATGTGGGTTGTATTCATTAATATGAATTTATCGGGCGACTACTCAATGTTAGTATTTTGGTTTGGGAGTTTTTCAGAAAGTGAGTGGTACGGTATGTTGAGTTGCAGTGTTGATTTTATAGCAATTCGGGCAAGAAATTGTTGAGTTTTCTTTCGGAAGTAAGGCCAAAGTTTGGTGGTTCTTGATTGTCTGGGCTTGAATTAAAGCACAGGTTCGGAATGGAAATGAATGTTAATTCCAATTTTTTGCAGAACGTTAGCGCTTTACTCAGTTATTGATCACTAAAAAAATTGGCAATATAGGTACCGGAAATGGAGCCTTTTCTCGCAATAAGTTTTTTCATTTGAGTCCAGCGTGATTGTTAAAGGTGCAGGTCCCGGAAACAGATAATGCAATTTTTAAATTTGGGCACCCGATTTATGGTATGAAGAAAGTCATGATATTGACCAGACGAAATGGTTTGGATTCAGCATATGGTGTCGATGTCACTTTTAACTGTTGAGACAATATTGTCTCCTACAAGTAAACTGTTAAGAGGTTTCTGATAATTTGGATTGGAGGAAATAGTGGAAGGAGTTACAGGTATGAGGTCGTAGGAGCTGATATGGAAATTTAGTTCGAATAGCCGTTTAATTATTAACTGAATGTTGAATAGAGCAATGAAAACTGAGGTTGGGTTAGGTGGTACACGTTTTACTAGAAATTTTTGCAATTGTGTTTGCTGCAAGGGCCAAGTCGCTAGTTAATTTGTGGATAAGGCATGAGCTCTTTATTTGCAAAGGAAGCAGAGATCCATCAAAACTAACGCTCTTAGTAACATTGCCTTCCGCTGAGATTTGAGTGGAGACAAGGGTGGAAGTTACCTACATGAGATCATATAAACTTGTGTTAGAATTTAGTTCAAATAACTGCTTAGTTATTAACTGAACATTGGATAGAGCAGTAAGAATTGAGGATGGATGAATAGAATAAGGCAATAGGAACGAGCCGTTTGGCCCATTCTTGGTTCAATACCGAAGTCCCATGCCGTCTAAAGTAAATTCATC
>VCRD01006713.1:12292-25296 GCA_006783055.1 Trinorchestia longiramus
TGTAGTTGCTGTGTACGTGCTGTGTAGTTGCTGTGTACGTGCTGTGTAGTTGCTGTGTACGTGCTGTGTAGTTGCTGTGTAGTTGCTGTGTAGTTGCTGTATATACGACAACACAGCGAGGGAGTTGTTTGCCTAAATGCAAATTCATACATAATGTACACACAAACATGCTCACGAACATTCATAAATGTATTCATACACACACATGTATTCACACACACATGCACGTATTCACGCACACAGACGTATTCACGCACACGCACGCGTATTCACGCACACAGACGTATTCACGCACACACGCGCATTCACGCACACAGACGTATTCACGCACACACACGTATTCATGCACACACACGTATTCACGCACACACACGTATTCACGCACACACACACGCGTATTTACGCACACACACGTATTCACGCACACACACGTATTCACTCACACACACGTATTCACTCACACACACGTATTCACGCACACACACGCGTATTCACGCACACGAACGTACACGTGTACAGTATGAGTCCCGTAGAGTTCACATGCAGGTGGTTCGTGTGAAGAACACAGGTGGTGCGAGCCAGCTGGTTTCCTTGCCCGCCAGGTGGTCTGTGATGCCCAGCTCCATCTGCCAGATGGTGACTGACTGACTTTCACAAGGAAGAGATTACCTCAAACATCACAGTAATGTACAGAATTTTTCCGTGTGCTGCTTTTGGGGTCGAACCTCATCCTAAACAGAGACGCTCCCCAGGTCTTTTGCTTCTGGACGGCAAGTTTTGTTGCCTTATTCATTGAGCTTTTATTATTCACTAGACAGTTCCCGTGGAAATTCCACGATTTAGATTACACTCATTTGAAATTATTATAAAGATGAATGCATTAAAGATTCACAACGAATTATTGTGTTTGAAATGAGTACTTTGTATTAATTTCATTCAGAACTACCTTTTCGCATCTTATCTACCGATAACATGGCCCAGATAGTACCCTTTGATATTTCTTGGTTTAAAAGTGATAAAACTAAGGACCTTTGAAATAAAATACATTTTTCATTTTTACCCTAAATAATTTTCATCAATATAGACAGAGCTTCCATTCTGTACCTTATCTACCGATAACATGACCTTGTGGGAGAAGAAAGTTAATAAGGGAACAAATGGCGTATTTTATAGTGATCCGGTGCCTTTGATATCCATTATATAATACTTATAATACATACATACCTGTTCTGATTTCAGTTCAATAATTTTTCTTCAGCAAAGATAGGAAGTAATGGGACGGACACACACAGATACACAGAGAGAGAGAGAGAGAGATGAAGATACATTGTCTAATATATATGTAGATGCAGATTGTATGACGCAGGTGTTCAATTCTTTTACTCCCTCTGATTATAAACAGTTGATGCATCAAATTTTTGATGTTGGTCGGGAACAGTTGGTGCAGAGGGGAAAAAAAGTCAAAAAATTTACCTCATGCATTACATATACATACATAAGTACAAAAAACATGGAATTAATTTCCCGACTCTGCACCAGCTATTCCAGACCAGAACGAATGTAATTAACTGCATGATAATTGCTGTTATTTCTCTAATAATACTTCAATATAATAATTATCATCAGCATTGGTATAATAATTTTTATCATTATTTTCATCAATACTTTTCTTATAATTATTAATAATAGAAACTAATAACATTTTAATGCAACTCAATAAAATATTCAACCCTTTTTGTCAACAAACATATTTTTATTCAACCGAAATAGAGAAAAACGTTGTGGTTGTGTGTCAGGTGGTTGAAAACGTGGTTGTGTGTCAGGTGGTTGAAAACGTGGTTGTGTGTCAGGTGGTTGAAAACGTGGTTGTGTCAGGTGGTTGAAAACGTGGTTGTGTGTCAGGTGGTTGAAAACGTGGTTGTGTGTCAGGTGGTTGAAAACGTTGTGGTTGTGTGTCAGGTGGTTGAGCAGAGGACTCTGAGTTCCATCTGCCAGGTGGCTACGGAGTCGTGACTGGCGTAGCCATCTGCAACAGGTGGTGTGGGGTGTGGTGCAGGTGGTGTGGTGCAGGTGGTGTGGTGCAGCTTTGCTCTTGGACACACACAAAACTTTAGAAATAATGAGGCAATGAATAATTGGACTTAATGCAGTTAATGGAATGATAATGGAATTAATGGAAATAATAACGATAAAATGACATTATGAGCATGACATAATAATAGAATTATGAGCATGACATAATAATGGAATTATGAGCATGACATAATAATAGAATTATAAGCATGACATAATAATGGAATATTATTATGAGTACGACATGACATAAGATAGACAGCATGACATTGCCGTCTGTGTCAGACAGAAGTATAGTTATCATTAGTATCACCTGTCAATAAGACACACAATAATAATGGAAATCCTCATATATAATAGACAGTGTATCTCCATCTCTCTGTATCTGTGTGTGTCCGTCCCATTACTTCCTATCTATTACTGAAGAGAAATTCTTGAACTGAAATCAGAACGGGTATGCATGTATTACAAGCATTGTATTGTGGATACCAAAGACACCAGATCACTATAAAATACGCCATTTGTTCCCTTATTAACTTTCTTCTCCTACAAGGCCATGTTATCGGTAGATAAGGAACAATGGAAGTTCTGTCTATATTTATAAAAAATATTTATTTTATATACAAAAATTGGTCATAAATCTTTAATATATTCGTGTCTATAATAGTTTTAAATTAGTCATATGTAATCAAACTTATAACACAACTATGAATCGAAAAATCTGTCGTTTGATCATTTTTAAACCATGGAATTTTCACGGTAACTACATAGTAAAATAATAATCAATGCACGTGCTGCATACCTGTACATCTCTGCACGGTGCTCTGCTGTGCAGACGCTGCGCGGTGCTCTGCTGTGCAGACGCTGCACGGTGCTCTGCTGTGCAGATGCTGCACTGTGCTCTGCTGTGCAGACGCTGCACGGTGCTCTGCTGTGCAGACGCTGCACTGTGCTCTGCTGTGCAGACGCTGCTCGGTGCTCTGCTGTGCAGACGCTGCTGTCGTGAAGACCTCCGTGTGGTTCCTAGGACTGGAATATTCCTGGAATTTTAGGTCTCAGTTTTACACAAAAATGCGGCCGCGCAAACGGTGGCAGCAGCACACCATCGGAGGGGGGGAGTGGGGGAGTGGGGGAGACTTGAGTGGGTGGAAAAAGACTTGAGTGGCAGATGAGAGGGAGTGGAAGATGAGGAGGGAGACATGAGTGGGAGGGAAGAGGAAGACTTGAGTGGGAGATGAGGGGGAGTGGCAGTAACACGTCACGAGTGGCAGTAACACGTCACGAGTGGCAGTAACGTCACGAGTGGCAGTAAACGAACAGTACTTGGTAGTAAGTACTGAAAAAACAAGTAATTATTTAAATTTCTTTTTTCAAACTTTCGCTTGCATCCAGCGTCCACAGCAGCAATAATCCTCGCTATGCGGGGAGGAGGGGCTGGGGGGCAGAAGGGGGTCACTTGCTCCCCACCCTGCCCCCCAGTTGTAGTAGTACTCTAGCGTTGCATTCTTTCTCGTTTCCCCCCCTCCCCTCCTGGCCGCTCTCTCCCCCTCCACGCACACCGCCATTCTTGTCATACCTCTGTGTCTTCAGACACCCCTACCCTACACCCCTCTCCCCCCTCATGTCACACTCCGCACCCCATATCCCATACCCTTCTTCTCTTCTTTCCTCCACCTTTCTTCCTCCCCGCCTTCTGTCTGACCCAGTGCCTCCCCATCCCGCCCTGTAACCCCATCCTCAACCCCACTTCCCCCCTCTCTTCCTATCTCCCTCTCTTCATCTTTCCCTCCTTCACCCTCTCAATCTCTCCCTGCTGTCCTCCTCTATCTCACTCTCTCTCTCTCTATCTCACTCACTCTTTAACTCTCATTAAAAGAGGTAGAAAATCAGCTCAGCATTTTAAACCCATATAAATCAACCGGACCCAACGGCCTTGCTCCCCGGATACTCAAAGAAACAGCCGAAGTAATTAGCCAATCCCTTACCTCTAACATCTGTAATACAGCCTCTAGCATCTGTAATACAACCTCTAACATATGCCAATAGAAAAACTGCTCAAAGTCCGTATAACAAAACACCTTAATGACCAAAATCTTATAACTGACACCCAGCACGGTTTCAGAGAAAAACGTAGCTGCCTCACAAACTTCCTTGACTTCTTTGGAGAAGTTAACCGCATATATGACCGTACAAAAGCAGTAGACCTTGTATATCTAGACTTTCAAAAAGCCTCCGACAAAGTTCCCCACGAAAGACTCATGGCCAAAGTGGAAGCGCATGGAATACGAGGCAACTACTCCCGATGGATAGGAAACTGGCTCACTAGTCGCACTCAACGAGTGATATTCATGATCAAACAAGTGATCTGATGCATGTAACATCAGGAGTCCCTCAAGGGAGTGTTTTAGGCCCGCTCCTCTTCATCATCTTCATCAACGATCTTGATGTCGGAATCATCAGTAAAATCAATAAATTTGCCGATGACACGAAAATTTGTCATAAAGCATTCACCGAAAGGGACAGACTAACTATTAAATCTGACCTCAACCGTCTTCTACAATGGACTGAAATCTGGCAAATGAGTTTAAACGTTGATAAATGTTCAGTAATGCACGTTGTTGCAAATAATCGGCATTCCCAGCACACGATGTATGACATACCCAATGAAACAGTCCAGCAACAAAGAGATCTAGGTGTCATTGTCACTGAAAATATCAAACATGAGAAACAAGGGGAAAAAACATCAAAAATGCGACCAGGATTCTTGGTTTTGTTGCACGAAATTTAGAATACAAGTCAAAGAACATAATATTACCGCTCTAAAAAGCGCTAGTCCTGCCTCATTTAGAATATGCAGTGCAACTCTGGTCTCCTACCCTACGAAGAGATATTAATAAGATGGAAAAAATTCAGCGCAAAGCAACGAAAATGATTCCAGACCTTTAAGCATCTCAACGACATCACCAATGTTACCCTTGAAGGGCTTTTCGAAAGAGACAGTAACGTACGAACTAGAAATAACGGCCAAGAACTATCATTCAGAAACTTCAAGACTCTCCAAGCTATGAACTTCTGTCCCGTGAAAATTGCTGTAACTTGGAACCAGCTTCCCGAAAACATGGTTTCTGCTGGCGCTGTGAACACATTCAAAACTCGTCTCGACAAATATTAGATTACGAGCCCCCAGTATTACAACGTACCAACTCTATTTCCATAACTCCTAGGGTCAATGTATGATTGAGATAAATGAGCGTGACTGAAATGCCTGTGCGTGAATGAAGTGCGTGTACATGACTGAATTGACTTACGTGGTTAAGGTGTACGTGCATGACATGGATTTACTTTAGACGGCATGGGACTTGGGTATCGACCCAAGAATGGGCCAAACGGCTCGTTCCTATTGCCTTATTCTATTCTATTCTATTCTCTCATTCTTTCTCCCTCTCTCTCTCTCACTCTCCCAATCTCTCATTCTCTCTCTTACTATCTTCAACGATCAGCTCTCTCTCTCTCTCCCTCACTGTATATTCAGTGATCAATATACTTCGATATTTTGGGTGGAGTAACGGTAAGGGGTAGGTAAAGTGCAGGTGGAGTGCAGATGGAGTGCAGGTGTTACTGTTCCCCTTGGGGTTGCAGGTGTTACTCTCCCCTTGGGGTTGCAGGTGTTACTCTCCCCTTGGGGTTGCAGGTGAAACAGTGAGGTCTTCAACCTCCTCTGAGAGCTACGAGATCTGCAAGCAAGGTTGGCTGAGGAAACTTCCCCCACACGAGAGGAAGCTTTCCGTCATCTCCCCATTCTCCAGGGTTGGTGGATGCATTTCCTAATTTCTCTCCATTTCCCCGTGGCTCCCTATTTCTTTTCCTATGCATGTTGCCCCATTTATCCCCATTTTTCTTCCTATGCATATTGCCCAATTTTTCCCTATTTCCCCGTGGCTCCCTATTTCTTTTCCTATGCATGTTGCCCCATTTTTCTCTACTTCTCACATTTTCCCCATTTCTGCCCATACTCTTCTTATGTAGATTGCCCTATTTCTCCTCATTTCTTTCATTTCCCCCCATTCCTCCATTTCTCTTTATTCTCGAGGGTTCATGGTAGATTTACTGCATTTCAAAAGTAGAAAAATTTTTGTCTACTGCAGTTTACAATTTTTTTAAGAATATTTCTAAATGCACAGAGGTAAATAATTATTTAGGCTGTTTGTCTTCACAAAATTAAGAGATGTTTATGAATTTTTTGTAACTTTTCTACTTGCACGTCCGAAATTTAACTTTGATTGTGCAGTATGCAATATTTTAATAATATGAACATTTTCAAATATTTTTGTTGTTTATGGTTAATTCCACGAAAATGTTATGATCCGTTCATCATTTATGGTTAATTATACGAAGTTTTTCAGATAGTTTTGTTCGTTTACCTACTTTTTGCTAAGGGAACGGAAAGTTGGAACAGACTTCAACCACTAATTACTAAATAAACAAGTTAATTATTTGTAGCAATATAGATATTAACATCTATTTACTTCAAATATCTACATGTTCTACACGTAACAACAGCGTCGTCTACATCATCAGTATTTCCCCTCACTTGTTTTTCCCTCACTTATTTTTCCCCTCACTTGTTTTTTCACTGACTTGCTTCCCCTCACTTATTTTTCCCTTCACTTATTCTCCCCTCACTTATTTTTCCCTTCACTTATTCTCCCCTCACTTATTCTCCCCTCACTTATTCTCCCCTCACTTATTCTCCCCTCACTTATTTTTGACCTTCACTTATTCTCCCCTCACTTATTTTTCCCTTCACTTATTCTCCCCTCACTTATTTTTCCCTTCACTTATTCTCCCCTCACTTATTTTTCCCTTCACTTATTCTCCCTGAGTTTGAGGGAAAACTTAACCTTAGCAGAAAGTTTGCTTAGACAGGTTTCCAATAGACTTAAGTGAGTTACGAGATTACACTTCAGCATTTAAGACTTACGTAACTCTGTCACTTGTCAAACACTCAGTTTAAGACATTCTATTAAAGACAAGCGAATAACAAACAAAATAAGAAAGATTTAAACTTCATTGCTTCAAGAAAGTGCGAGTTTCAACATTGTTTACAATCACCATACACATTTACCTTCTGCATTCAACATACAAACTTGTCCATCATACACAACACTGTAAAGTAACTTACTGCACAGTGTACTGGCAGTGTTTGTCACTACATCTCAATGAATATATTTCCTGTATATGTATAATTATACATACATATATGTGCACATAGTGTAGTATACCCTTATGTACATTCAGTCTATACATTAAAAGATATAGCCTTTTTTACAACATATTCCAGTGCTCTATTCATATAAGCTCTCAGTGACGACTAACAAAATCGCTATCTCTATTCGTATAAATATTTATTAATGTACTTTTATTTTTATTTCGGAACAATTTTTAATTCAAAATCCATCTGTAGACATTCAGTTTTGTAGACATTTAATTTCGTAGATATTTAATTTTGTAGACTTTTAATTGTATACATTTTTATTTGTAGATATTTAATCTTATAGCCATTTGATTTTGTAGACATTTAATTCTGCAAACATTTAATTTTGTAGACATTTAATTTCCCACAATGTTATCCATGTCGACAGCCGCCAAAGTCAGAGAAGCTGTGGGTCATATTCTGTGTTCACGATGAACACGAACCTTGGTTGGAGTTCTACGAAAACAGACGGTCCGCATTCAGCCACCGTCCCACCTCCCGTCTGTCCCTCCAGCGATGCATGCACGTGTCTCCTTCCATTCGCTTCCATCAAGACAACGAGCACGTGCTCGCAGTCACGCTCGAGGGCGAGCATGTCAGGCTCGCACTGCAAACCAGGTTGTTACGAATGATTGTGTACAGACCAGCAACACAGACTAGGTTGTTACGAATGATTGTGTACAGACCAGCAATACAGACTAGGTTGTTACGAATGATTGTGTACAGACTAGCAACACAGACTAGGTTCTTACGAACGACTAGTGGACCCACACGCAAAAATTCACGTGTTTTTTAGTGAATTTTTCGTTTGATTTGCCAGTGGACGCGGGCTTTGCGAAGGAGTTTCCACATTGAAGGATGTGCCTTTGGTATCCACAATACAATGCTTACAATACATGTATACCCTACCGAATTTCCTCCTATCTAAATCCTTAACAGCGTCACAGAGACACAGACCAAGCAAGCAACAAACTCTGTATTATTATACAGTGGAATAGTGTACAGACCTGTAACATAGACCAGGTTGTTATGAATGAATGTGTACAAACCAGCAACACAGACCAGGTTGTTATGAATGATTGTGTACAGACCAGCAACACAGACCAGGTTGTTATGAATGATTGTGTACAGACCAGCAACATAGACTAGGTTGTTATGAATGATTGTGTACAAACCAGCAACACAGACCAGGTTGTTATGAATGATTGTGTACAGACCAGCAACATAGACCAGGTTGTTATGAATGATTGTGTACAGACCAGCAACACAGACCAGGTTGTTATGAATGATTGTGTACAGACCAGCAACACAGACCAGGTTGTTATGAATGATTGTGTACGGACCAGCAACATAGACTAGGTTGTTATGAATGATTGTGTACAAACCAGCAACACAGACCAGGTTGTTATGAATGATTGTGTACGGACCAGCAACATCAAAGTGGCATATGAGGGCAGATAGTCTAATAAGAGTGCGGGTTTGGACGTACGAACAGGACAGTGAGCCCCACTCACACCGAGGACATGATAGCGTTAGCTACAAAACAGCACTCGGTTGTGTTCAGATTGTTTTCATCTTAGTAAACAAAGACATTTAGGGCACGTGATCTTTTCTGGACCAATCAGATATGTCTGTAGCTGGATTCCATAATTATTCATAATTATGCATGTCTAACGCTGGCAGTACTCGGTTGTGTTTAGATTGTTTTCATTTATGTAAACAAAGATACGCCAATTATGCATGTCTAACGCTGGCAGCATTTGGTTGTGTTTAGATTGTTTTCATCTATATAAACAAAGATACACCAGCCATGTGTGTCTGTAGATGTACATAACGTACTACATGTACCGCACGTGGGATTTTCAAACAACAGAACAATGATTTGTTCTTCATTAGAATAGGATCTCACAAACGATGAGTAACTCATCTTAGTGTTGACAGTGTAGTGTTTAGGTGTTGGCTCTGAGGTAGTGGTCGATAAAACCAATGCATGCTTCTGGTCTCCTACATGTAGAAATGTGGGTGGAGGAAACAGAAATATGGGTGGAGGAAACGGAAATATGGGTAGAGGAAGCAGAAATATGGGTAGGGGAAATAAAACTACGGTTTGCCAGGAGATGGTATGGGAAAATTAATTATGTTTGCAAAATCCCCCACCTGGTAGACTGGGCATCAAGGATCTTCAATCCCAACTCTCCCTCCCCCTCTTCCCCTTTCTCAAAAAGGAGGATGTATTACAAAATCATGTACTGCTTCAACTTCATTTGTACATACTGAATCCACATTATTTCAGACATTGATTAGATTTAATCATTCTTCAGATGTTCTCGTCAGCTGCATTCCATGTTTTTTATTTATGATTGAAGTTTTCATGTGTTCTGTGACAGAGAACAGATGATGGAGTGGATGGACACCCTGAGGACGAAATTAAGAGAACTTGGAGTCCTCACCCCCAGGGACAACCTCTACAGCAAGGAACCTGAAGGATTTCTTCGTTCCCCCATGCTTAGGAACCCCAACTCCCCCCTGCCCCCTACCCCCACCCCCGCCTTCCTTTTTCCCCCTCCGTCTGGGATGGAATTTAGAGGTACACATTAATAACATCATTATGTGTATGTATATCACGTACTCATATCTATATATAAATGTATTACCTATGGATAATTAACCAGATGAAATTTGCAGCCTTGGAGTCATTTTTTTCTTGTTTTCAATCGCTAATTGAGTGTTATACAAAGTTTCATAGAATTCTAAAGCATTGACCAAAATAGATAAAAACTTTGTAAGGGACTTACAGACCTGTATACAGGGTGTCCCAGCGTTACTGGACCTGTATACAGGGTGTCCCAGCGTTACGGGGCCTGTATACAGGGTGCCCCAGCGTTACGGGACCTGTATACAGGGTGTCCCAGCGTTACGGGACCTGTATACAGGGTGTCCCAGCGTTACGGGGTCTGTATACAGGATGTCCCAGCGTTACGGGACTCGAAAACAAACTGATGCAACTCAAAAATAGAGTTTCGAGTGTGTGTTGTGGGATCCACAATACAAAGCTTGCCAATTTTTTCACTACAATATTTTCACGAAATGAGAAAATTCTTGATCATTTGTCAAACTTTTGACCATATTGTCGAACTTTTGACCATATTGTCGAACTTTTGACCATATTGTCGAACTTTTGACCATATTGTCAAACTTTTGACCGTATTGTCAAACTTTAAACTGAATTGCCTCACTTTAAACCTAATTTTCCCTCTTTTGACCAAATTGTCAAAATTTGTGTATTGTATGCATGTATATAATTTATAAAATTAATTAATTAATGACTCCAATTCCTCCCCCTTCCCCTCCTCCCCCAGAAGAGGTATTTTCCCCCAGCGTACAGAGCAACAGTCGCCATGGGGGAAGTCCGGCCCCCAGTCTCACCCTGTCCACCTTATCGTGCCCCCCTGGGGGGATGTCCGGCCCCCCCACAGCCTCACACGTCCCCTCGGACCCTCCCTTCGTCACGACCCCCTCCATGGTGTCATACGTCCGGCACCACGACTCCGGAAGCAGGTGAACTTGTCGTACACACATTGCAACTTGTCGTACACACATTGCAACTTGTCGTACACACATTGCTACTTGTCGTACACACATTGCAACTTGTCATACACACATTGCAACTTGTCGTACACACATTGCAACTTGTCGTACACACATTGCAACTTGTACACACATTGCTACTTGTCGTACACACATTGCAACTTGTCGTACACACATTGCAACTTGTACACACATTGCAACTTGTTGCACACACATTGCAACTTGTCGCACACACATTGCAACTTGTTGCACACACATTGCATGGCAACGCTTCATAAAAGCAATAATAGAAAAATAACACATAAATAAAATAAATATTTAACTTTATTCTGATATGTCACAGAGTACAGTATAAATCTATAATACAAGGGATGAAAATAAACAGAATATTAGACAACTTAGGTTAAATAAATTATGTAGGTTAGGTTCGGTAAGGTAATTGTTAGATATTGTTATGTTAAGGAGTTGCTACATTATGTTAGGTGATAATTATTGTGTTCAGCCATCACACACCACATGAATTAAAACTTAGGTCAACACAACGCAAGTTTTTTTGGCATATGAACTTACAGAAATGTTCCCTCTTAGAAATGTTCCCTCACCACTCTGTGAAATTTAAATTAGAATTCTTTCTAGCACCTGTGAATGATGAACTCCAATAGTTTGTGTTGTTTTAAATAGTGGACACACACGTGGAAATTCACGTGTGTTTTAGTGGTTTTTTCGTTTGATTTGCCAGTGGACGCGGGCTTTGCGAAGGAGTTTCCACATTGAAGGATGTGCCTTTGGTATCCACAATACAATGCTTACAATACATGTATACCCTACCGAATTTCCTCCTATCTAAATCCTTAAGAGCGTCACAGAGACACGGACCAAGCAAGCCAGCCACAAACTGTGTATTATTATATAGTGGGACTTTATGTGTAGGACTAGACGTATTTTATGAAAAAAAAACATGCTACAACATTCCCTGCCATGTATGTGATACTTTCATCTCCCCCATTCTTTCCATCCTCTAGCTGTTCATTTCCATTTTCCTCTGTTTTTTCAGATATCCATTTCCATTTTCCCTTCCTTCTTCCCGGCACACCTTGTGCCAAACTCTTCCTCATACCTGTCTTATCAGCACCAACTTCCCCCACCATCACTACCTCCCTCATCACCACCATCATCACCCCCCATCACCATCACCATCATCCCCCCCTCACCACCATCACCATCACCATCACTGATCGTCTTCGCCTCCTACAGGAGGTCGTCCTCCTTCAGGACGTCGCTGCCCAGCTCCCCCAACACCCCTGCCCCTGTCTCCTTCGTCAGGAGCCCTCAGGGGCCGCAGGTATTGCCCTTCTGTTCGTGGGTCCTCAATTCGGAGTCGTCAAAAGAAAAAAAAATATAGGAAATTTTGAATTTGGCTTTGTTAGGTCTTGGTCGGATTGAGTTTTAGGGACAGTGTTGGGCTATGATGATAGTAGGCCTATGATGATAGTAGGCCTATGATGATAGTAGGCCTAGGATGATAGTAGGCCTACGATGATAGTAGGCCTATGATGATAGTAGGCCTAGGATGATAGTAGGCCTATGATGATAGTAGGCCTATGATGATAGTAGGCCTATGATGATAGTAGGCCTATGATGATAGTAGGCCTATGATGATAGTAGGCCTAGGATGATAGTAGGCCTATGATGATAGTAGGCCTATGATAATAGTAGGCCTAGGATGATAGTGAGCCTACTATCACCATATGCTTACTGTAGGCTCACTCTAACAAAGACAGACCCCAATAAATTCATACTGCATTCACCACAAAATACTCATTTATTTCTGTCCATCTCGTGCATTTGCTTGACTTGACTACCACGTGCAGGCATCACCACGCGACCACGTGACGGTGATTAACGTGGCCGGCAGCGCGTGTGACGTTTTCAGTTTCGACGACGTGGGTGCCGTCTTGGAGAGCAGCGCCAGTATAGCCTCGTCGCAGCTCTATGGGGCAGAAGACGAAGACGAGAATATCGTCTCGACCATGACGGACCCCAACACCGTCCACGTCAGGGTGGGGAATTCGCTGAGCGCTGGGGGAGG